>JAQGDG010000433.1:0-152779 GCA_029844215.1 Przewalskia tangutica
ACACATCAAACCTGAACCGATAAAGTACTGACGACATCGCGAGGGCTCCGATCCGCTCTACCGGACAGCATAAACGCTGGCTCGAGGGACCTTAGAACTGACCCGAGCTTAATGAATTCTCCTCGCTCGCGACTGGCCGACCTACGTAGCACTCACGGGGCGAGTAATCAGAGGAGATGAAGAAGACCTCGGCTGAAGAACTCAGAAGTCGACTTCTACCAGAACGATCTGCCTCGGGCCCACATCGGGTGGCTGCCTTATCCTGCACCCTAAGTGATACAATCATCAGAGAAAACCAATGGAAAATAAAACTTAAACAAGAAAAAATATATGAACATAAACAAAGCCAACCCAACTTACCTTCCAATAACATAATAAATACAACTCTTTCAAACTAATGCTTTAATCCTTTTACAAACCTCACCTACAAAAGATTTGCTCACATGCACTTAAGATTTACACAACTATATTTTGACGGACAGGTCTTCGCCATACCCTCAATGTACAAGAACCTACAACTCGTGGAACACATAACTAAAAGATAAGCCTCCTGAGAAACGGAGCTTCCAAAACGCCGAATCGAGATCCTAAGAGCGAGGATCCACGATCGACGCACTTACCGCTGCATAACGCACTCAAGGAGGTCGCATAACAGTACTGCTTGCAAGTATGTGAAATCAAAAATATCGAATGAAATCATACTAGTCTATATAAAGGTGAGACATGTGATGATAACCAAACTACGCTTCATAACATAAAGCGCCATGTTCAGTGGACTCCACGCCTCAAGTCATCACTCAAATATAACTCATGGTCTTACGCCACAACATCAATCATGTTCGTGATCATGGCCGCATGCCCCGACTCGTGACGGTAGATATGTCCACGATGCAACAATAATACCATGCCCCATGGCCACACGCCTAATTCTACCTCTACAGACACGCCCACGTGACATCAACAATAATATACCATGATCAACCGCCGCACGGCCACATGCCTCCTAATTTACTCGCCAGACATGTCCATGTAACCACAATAACAATATATCTGTAATCAACCCGCCGCATGGCCGATGCCCCTGAACATCAGATTTGCAGATACGCCCATGTGACATCAACAACAAGACAAGAATCAAAATGGAAACATACCCGTGGAATTCTCCATCACCGCCAAAGACGCTCCAAGTAAGTTCTCAACAAGTCGACCGCCTCTATCGGTAGACGCCAGAATACGTAAATACCACACTTGCACAACAAAGTGCTATCATCACAAGATAGGCAAGTTTCACAACAACAAGCATAGGTAAGTTTCACAACAACAAGTATAGGCAAGTTTCACACAACTCAAAGTACTTTCATTTTATGCCAAAGTCCTGTTTTTAACCCCAAAGTACTACATACGTTAAGTTCTTTTAAAAGAGATCCATTACTTTTATAAAAGTCACCCTATACCCATAGTATTAGAATGACTCAACCCACATTCCTTTTCAAAATCAAGTAACAACATTCTTTTCCTAAGTTCCAGCTTGCCTAGTTTCAATTACTCAAGCTTTCATTTTCAAATGCTCAAGTCACTTATTTTAGAAAGGTTTCATAACTCATAGTCTTAATCTCTTTTAAAACAATTGAGTAACATATGTCATATATGTGAGTAGTTTATTCTTTTTTATAACGATCTTATTACAGCAGCCATGATCTAGAAAATGTAATATCATTTTGTCTCATCTTAGCTTCTATGCAGATGGAGGTTTCACCGTTTTAATACAACACATCATTATTCAATACATTTTCCTTTATTAACGCCGCAATGGTCCTGGTCGATACACATTCGATTCCAAATCAAGAAACATTATCCCTTTAAAACCAAGTACTCATTACTCACGAATGAGGTTTCACACAAACATCCACATTAAAACAAATAAGTTAAGTCTCTTATCTTATAAGATCAAGTCTCTTAACTTCTAACATCAAGAAACCATTTTCACTACATAAGGTCGTTATAACTAACTTCCCATAAAGCCATTATAACACCCTATGTTTTAAACCAACCAAATCACTTAGCACATGTACGCCTACTGCATTACATAGTTCACAACAATCATGCTAGAAAAGATAGGAAGAGGTTCACATACCGCGACGATTTATCGACAATAAGCAAAACGCCCAAGTACTTCAACCCGCTTACTCCTGCCAAGTAGATCACGCCACACGAGTACTCCACTCCTAAAATGGTCATGGTACTCTATCAAACCTTTCTTATCATCAAGACTTATACCAATAAAAGCCCTCAAAATCTACTTAAATTCTCAAAGACTTCCCGCTTATACTCACTTTTCCATCTTTTACCAAGGCCTGACAATAACCGTAATATATATACCATATATATATATAAGGCGAATAATTAAACAACATAAAGAAGGGATTACACGCCCAAACGGTAACGTTTACTATCACGCCCATAACAACAATAAGTAAAAGAATGGGATTACGCGCCAACCTGTAACGCGTTTACTATCACGCCTTCATAACAATACAATAATTAAAAGGATCACACGCCAACTAACGCGATTGAAAAATCTTCCCCAATGTAAAATGTAAATACAAATCCAATGTAAATACAAATTCCAAAGTAAATACCCAAAGTAACATACCTTAAGCTGGGTCCTTCGCCAACTTTGTCCATTTTACTTATCCAATTTACTCATTAGTCATCCAACTTATATTTCCATTCTTAATATAAGTTATAGTTACTTTGTTATTAGCTTCTTAGCAAGTAAGATACGCTTACCATTTTAACGGCAAACGCCAACTTTTCTTTTAACAAGTTAACAAGATCCAACTCTTCCAAACTTACTCCATATATTATATAATCCATAATATACTTATAATATATGTATAACAAACCAATTCACAAAGAGGTTTAAGTTCCACTACCTCAAATAGCCCAAAATATCCAAGTTCTTAAAGTCGCCTCCAAGCAAGTCTTAGCTCCAAATCTTTACGCCCAATCCGCTACAAGCAACCCATGTAAGCTCCTAACCAACTTCTCTTCAAGATTCAACTCCAAAAAGCTAAGAACACTTGTGGTTTCAAGATGACAACTTTCGCCAAGGCATCCCTTCAAGGCTGTGGTGTGAAATCTTTTCCAACTCTTGGTACACAATCTTCCTAACACCTTAGGGAAGAACACTTGAGAGTTTAAGAATTGTTGACAAATTTTGCTCAAGAAATGGGCAAACCGGTAGCTCTAGTCATGGAGAATGAGGGTTTTTCAAGTCTTCAAATGTCTAAGTCATGAAGATTTCATCAACTAAGGGTGCATATATAGGACAACCAAGTGATAGGACGGGCAAGTGTGTGGTTGAGATTGGGGACAAGTGTGGGTGGGACCCACAAGCCACTTGTCCACACAAAATATCTAGCAAGACTCGCCACTGCCTTGCCACTGCCTAGCTAATTTCGCGGCCACCTGTGGTGACACGTGTCGCCTCCTACTCGGCCCAAAATATTTCATCTCCGAAATATCCATAATGGCCAAAATCTCAAAACTAAGCGGCCCCACAAAACCAGAATTTCACCCGTGGCCCCACGTGACCATTTCCTAAATAAAATTCCATAATTCTCAAATATTCTAAGTCCGACACCAAACTGGGAATCCAATTCCATTAACGAACCTTTTCTTCACAAAACCTAAACTTTTCCGCCAAAAATCACATCTTTCTTTCTTTCCAAAATTTCGTGAATCTCGCACGCATATCCTCACCTATATACCCCGGAACTACGGTATAACATTCTTCCTTAGAAACATTCGTCCCGAATGTTCATTCTAAGTCTCCAAACGCATTTGTGTCAGATAGTCTTCACTACTATACTTACAAACCGATCACGCCACCAATGGCCGTAATATAACATGTGCGCAAAACTCAAATCCAAGCCAACGAGGAATCATTTCTAATCTTACAACAATCCCACTAGCTTCAATTTACTCTAAGGCCATTCCCGCCTTCACGATCCGATTCGCTGAACGCATCCACGAACTCGTGACGATGGTTACCTAAACTGGGCCTAGCACCCTCGTGACTACCACCGCGACCACTCGAACCGACCCCACCTCAATATTGGCTGCGGGTTGACCCGCAAATGGCCCTCAACCCGACCCCTAAACGCGCCAACTCTTGTTCCCGATCCTAACAATCTTACATTCACGCCACGAAAGCTACCACTTCCATCTCACACTACCCATGTAATTATCCCACAATATTTCCCCGCATACCAAGTACATCGCAAAGACCAACCGTAAAATCACCCACTCAAGACGGCCTCGCTCTAAGGTCTCCACGTATAAAACTCTAAGGTTCACACTTTCCATGCCCCACACTTATCCTTCCAACTAACCATGTTTTCTAACTTACAAACAACACAACGCTATCCGCATATAGCACACAATAATAAGATCATCATATCGCGCAAACCAAACTCTGTAGGTTAAGGATATACCGGTTACCGCCTCCACTCTAATCATAGGCCCACCGCAGGCGCATAATCAGAGAAGGCGATGAACCACCATCGATCCTAGGCTGAGTCAGAACATCCGTATACCCTTGGCCTGACAGCTTCGCAAAATGGCCCGCCGCCGCAAAATAACAAGCTCCCGCACCACGACACTCCAAATGCGTCTACCACATCGACCACACCGAGGTAGGGTGACCGTGATCCGCCAACACCCTTACTTCCTCGAAACTCAACCTCGAGCCCCGACCGCCCCGAATACTCAAGGTCGCGAGACCACTGCATCAAGTGAGGTACAAAACTAGTATGTCGAGGCGGTCCGCCAAAGTCACCAAAGCGACCTCGTTGTTCTCGCCCTTCTCACGATTCGTCATTCGCCGACCTCTCCGCGCTCACATCCCAGCCGCATGAGCTCGCACGGCAATGTCCATGCCCTACCAAGAGCTACTCCCGAACATGCCTCGACATGTAATCATCGAGCCCTCAGAACATATCGTGCACTCGATCCTCCATACTAGCTACCAACGCTGACGCATCGCCAACGAGTCGAACTCACATTGTACTCCCAACCGCACGCCCGCTTGTTTAAGCATCAAAATCGTTTACTGCGTTCTCCTCATCCGCGAGGCAAGAAGCGCGAGAACGCCCCAAAACTCATCCCATATCGGAGGTGCATGCTCTCCGAAAGCTCCTACGAATCAAACCAATCGATCGCGTATCACGCACTGATGCGAACCAAAGGTCACAGACTCGGCCTCAAGCTCGATCACCCGCATGATCCGTCAGAATCGCCGATGAACTCCTCGCGATCATCCTCGTGCCTCGACCCATAAAACTCGCGGCTACAACTCGTAAAGTCCCGTAGCTCAAACTATCTGCCGGGGTGAACCATCGTGCTATCGAATCGAACCGCCAGATCCAATTTATCTCATATCTGCCACGACTTCGCCAAGAATCGGGCCATCTCCTTATAACCCATCTCCTCTCGCCCTGCATCGCGGACCGAGGCTCAGTATCGCGTCTCAGCAGCCATTGCCGCGCTCTAACCTCTCACTGGGCCGGGCGCGCTACAAAACCCGCCACTCAAGCACAACTCGTGCATCGCTCGCGCTGCACTCTCTCAGATCTCACTAGCGGTTCCTACTGCCTTGCCCTTCGTGGCTCGTTGCTTCAAGCGAGGCATAATCGTAAAAACGAGATACGCTGGGGTCCAACTTACAACACAAATTTCTAAGGCACGATCTCTAATGAGAAGAATGGAAACTAATCCTAAATGTCTCAGCCTCTCCGATTATAGATGTGGTGCACAACACATCGATAATCAAGACTTCATTGTACACGGCTCAGACACTTTCCGAGGATTAATCGCCTGATACCACTTTTGTAACGACTCGCCCGGCCCGCATCGTGCCTTATCCTGCACCCTAGGATACAATCATCAGAGAAAACCAATAAAATAAAACTTAAACAAGAAACAGATATATTTAACATAAACAAAGCAACCTAACTGCTACCTTCCAATAACATAATAAATACAACTCTTTCAAAACGTAACGCTTTAATCCCTTTACAAACTCCCGCCACAACAAGATTACTGCACTTAAGATTTACAATAACTATGACGGACAGGCTCTCGCCATACCCCGAATGTGCAGAACCTACAACTCAGGAACACATACCAAAAGATAAGCTCCGAGAAACGGAGCTTCCTAAAACGCTCAACCGAGATCCTAAGAGCGAGGATCCACGATCGATGCACTCTCTACCGCAGATGAACGCAGCCTCAAGGAGGTCAAGATAACAGTACCAAGTATGTGAAATCAGAAAATATCAGAATGAAATCATACTAGTCTATATAAAGCAGAGACATGTATGATAACCAAACTACAACACAACATAAAAGCAACATGTCCATCGTGACTCACGCCTCAAGTCATCACTAAATATAACTACGGGTCTTACGCCCACAACATCAATCATGTTCGCCTCACGCCGCATGCCCCTAATTCTCGTGACGGCAGACATGTCCATGATGCAACAATAATACCAATGCCCCACGGCCACATGCCCTGATTTACCTCGCAGAGACACGCCCACGTGACATCAACAATAATATATCATGATCAACCCCGCCGCACGCCACATGCCCCTAATTTACCTCGTGTATACATGTCCATGTAACCACAATAACAATATATCGTAATCAACCCGCCGCACGGCCGCATGCCCCTAATCATCGCAGACGGTAGACACGCCCACGTGACATCAACAACAAGACAATAATCAAAATGGAAACATACCCGCGGAATTCTCCATCATCGCCAAAGACGCCCAAGTAAGTTCTCAATAAGTCGACCGCCTCTATCGAGACGCCAGAATACGTAAATACCACACTTGCACAACAAAGGCTATCATCACAAGCATAGGCAAGTTTCACAACAACAAGCATAGGCAAGTTTCACAACAACAAGCATAGGCAAGTTTCACACAACTCAAAGTACTTTCATTTTATGCCAAAGTCCGGTTTTTAACCCCAAAGTACTACATACGTTAAGTTCTTTTAAAAGAGATCCATTACTTTTATAAAAGTCACCCTATACCCATAGTATTAGAAACGACTCAACCCACATTCCTTTTCAAAATCAAGTAACAACATTCTTTCCTAAGTTCCAGCTTGCCTAGTTTCAATTACTCAAGCTTCTCATTTTCAAATGCTCAAGTCACTTATTTTAGAAAGGTTTCATAACTCATAGTCTTAATCTCTTTAAAACAATCGAGTAACATATGTCATATATGTGAGTAGTTTATTCTTTGTTTATAACGATCTTATTACAAAGAATATGATCTAGAAAATGTAATATCATTTTGTCTCATCTTAGCTTCTATGCAGATGAGGTTTCTACCGTTTTAATACAATACATCATTATTCAATACATTTTCCTTTATTAACGCTGCAATGGTCTGTCGATACACATTCTCGATTCCCAAATCAAGAAACATTATCCCTTTAAAACCAAGTACTCATTACTCACGAATGAGGTTTCACACAAACATCCACATTAAAACAAATAAGTTAAGTCTCTTATCTTATAAGATCAAGTCTCTTAACTTCTAACATCAAGAAACCATTTTCACTACATAAGGTCGTTATAACTAACTTCCCATAAAGCTATTATAACACCCTATGTTTTAAACCAACCAAATCACTTAGCACATGTGACGCTCACCGTACTACATAGTTCACAACAATCATGCTAGAAAAGATAGGAAGAGGTTCACATACCTCGCGACGATTTATCGACAATAAGCAAAACGCCCAAGTACTTCAACCCGCTTCGCTACTCCTGCCAAGTAGATCACGCCACACGTAGTACTCCACTCCTAAAATGGTCATGGTAATTCTATCAAACCTTTCTTATCATCAAGACTTATACCAATAAAAAGCCCTCAAAATCTACTGAAATTTCTAAGAAGACTTCCCGCTTATACTCACTTTTCCATCTTTTACCAAGGCCCGAATAACCGTAATATATATACCATATATATATATAAGGCGTAATAATTAAACAACATAAAGCATGGATTACACGCCCAAACGGTAACGCGTTTACTATCACGCCCATAACAACAATAAGTAAAAGAAGGGATTACGCGCCAACCAGAACGCGTTTACTATCACGCCTTCATAACAATACAATAATTAAAAAGGATCACACGCCCAAACTAACGCGATTGAAAATCTTCCTTAATGTAAATGTAAATACACCCAATGTAAATACAAATTCAAAGTAAATACGGTCCAAAGTAAATACCCAAAGTAAATACAAATTCTTAAGTTGGGGTCCTTGGCCAACTTTGTCCATTTTACTTATCCAATTTACTCATTAGTCATCCAACTTATATTTCCATTCTTAATATAAGTTATAGTTACTTTGTTATTAGCTTCTTAGCAAGTAAGATACGCTTTTACCATTTTAATGGCAAACGCCAATCCTTTCTTTTAACAAGTTAACAAGATCCAACTCTTCCAAACTTACTCCATATATTATATAATCCATAATATACTTATAATATATGTATAACAACCAATTCACAAAGAGGTTTAAGTTCCACTACCTCAAATAGCCCAAAATATCCAAGTTCTTAAAGTCGCCCAAGCAAGTTTTAGCTCCAAATCTTTACGCCCAATCCGCTACAAGCAACCCATGTAAGCTCCTAACCAACTTCTCTTCAAGATTCAACTCCAAAAAGTGAAGAACACTTAGTGGTTTCAAGATGACAACTTTCGCCAAGGCATCCCTTCAAGGCTGTGGTGTGAAATCTTTTCCAACTCTTGGTACACAATCTTCCTAACACCTTAGGGAAGAACACTTGAGAGTTTAAGAATTGTTGGACAAATTTTGCTCAAGAAATGGGGCAAAACCAGAGCTCTAGGTCAAGGGAGCATGAGGGTTTTTCAAGTCTTCAAATGTCTAAGCTGGAAGATTTCATCAACTAAGGGTGCATATATAGGACAACCAAGGGATAGGACGAAGGCAAGTGTGTGGTTGAGATTGGGGACAAGTGGGTGGGACCCACAAGCCACTTGTCCACACAAAATATCTAGCAAGACTCGCCACTGTCTTGCCACTTGTCTAGCTAATTTCGGCCATGGCCACCTAGGGGTGACACGTGTCGCCTCCTACTCGCCCAAAATATTTCATCTCCGAAATATCCATAATGGCCAAAATCTCAAAACTAAGCTGCCCCACAAAACCGTAGAATTTCACCCGTGGGCCCCACGTGACCATTTCCTAAATAAAATTCCATAATTCTCAAATATTCTAAGAAGTCCGACACCAAACTGGGAATCCAATTCCCATTAACGAACCTTTTTCTTCACAAAACCGAAACTTTTCCGTCGAAAAATCACATCTTTCTTTCTTTCCAAAATTTCCGTAATCTCGCACGCACATCCTCACCTATATACCCGGAACTACGGTATAACACCTACCATCAAGACTACCCTTGGTCTGACAAGCCGCATAGTGACCCCGCCGCCACAATCAAACAAACTCCCGCATCACAACTCCCGGCCGATCTACCGCACGCCACACCGGCGGGTGGTCCCGACGCCGCATTCCGCCGCCTGACGCTCAAGTCCCGGGCCCCGGGTCTCGCCTCGAATATCTCCGCTGCCGAGGACGGCAGAGTGCTCGGGCTGGCCGTGGTGCAAATCGATCGCCGAGGCCGCCACCACGATAGCTACCAAACGACTCGCGCCCCGGTCTTCTTCTCGCGCCGTCACAACCCGGCGATCTCTACGCTCACATCCAAGAGCATGAGCTCGCACGGTAATGTCCATACCCTACCGAGAGAAACACCCGCATATGACTCGGCCATATAGTCGCTTCAGCCCGCGACATACGCGCACCCTATCCTCCATATCGCTACTAATGCCGACATATCGAGCCAATGAATCAAACTCGACATTGTACCCGACAAGGCCCTCTATGCCTCAAAGAAAAATCTATCACCGCGCCTCCTCATCCGCGAGGCAAGTGAGCGAGGAAAGCCTCCGAGAACTCATCCTGCACCGGGACGCGTGCTCTCCCGATAACTCCCATGAATCAAAACCAATCGATCACGGTATCACGCACCGATGCGTAACCAAAGGTCACAGCACTGCCTCCGAGGCCTTGATCACCCTCATGATTCTTCAGAGCCGACGACGAACTCGCGATCATCCTCCCGCCACCCGTGAAACTCAAGTGCTACAACTCAAGAAATCTCGTGAGTCTCAAACTATTCGCCTCGTGTACCACGGTGCGATCGAGCCGAGCCGAACCGAATCGCCAGATTCAGCCTTCTCTCGTATCGCCACAACTTTAGCCAATAGTCAAGACCGCCAGAGCTTCTAACCTCCGCCCCGTGCCGCGGGATGCGAGGCGTGGTACTGTGGTCTCGCTGGCCGGGCGGCATAGAACTCGCTGCCTCGTATAGATCGCTCGAGCCCTCGTGACTGGGTGTCTCACAGCGCTCCTACCGCCTTGCCTTCTCGCCCGGTTGCCTTACGCGAGGCATAATCACATGGAAAGGAATACGTTAGAGGGTCTAACTTATAACACGCCTCTAAAGCACGATCTCGTAATGAGAAGAATGGAAACCAATCCTAAATATCCTATAGCCTCCGATTATTGGTGTGGTGCACAACACACCGATAATCAAGACTTACTAGATACGGCTCAGACACTTTTCGAGGATTAATCGCTCGATACCACTTTTTGTCACGACCCATTCCGGCCCGTGGATCGTGCTCACCGGCACCCAAGTAGTCATACATCGAGTAATCGGAAATATAAAGCAAGACATGAAATGCTTTATAAAATAGACACAGCTTATGAGAAAACATCGCTTTCTAAGATATATATATATAAACACGGTTTAGCGCTACATCCGACATCGCATAACAGACTACTGCACTTCTAAGGAAATATACAACTATGGCGACGTGGCCCCGCCATACCTCGATCAGACAAAACTATCTACAACAGGAGATAATACCCAAAAGTAGAGCCTCCGAAAGCGACGAGCTCCCGACACCAACGCAGATCCTAGGAATGTGGATCTAGCACTGTCATTCCCTACTCGCATGAACGCAGCCCCAAGGAGGTCAAGATAACAGTACTAAGTATATGAAATCAGAAATACTTAAATGAAAACATATCATTTTAAAATCAGTTTTGCAAGTATGTATGAAACAACTAGGGACTGCATATACCACATCATAAACAAGAGCAACAATAGGTAAATCAGAATGTGTCTTTTCTTAGGTCGCAAATGATCGGCAGGCCAATTGCCCGTAGTATCACCACGCAGCCTAATCCTCGACTCGTAGTCCGCATAGGCCACTCACATAGGCCCGCATAGGGTACATAACCCCGCATCGAGGGTAGCTACTCATCGGCATCGTCCTGGACTCGTAGTCCGCATGGCCACATAGACCGCATGAGGTATAACCCCGCACACTAACCTGGAACTCTCGTAGTTCGCATAGGTCCCTTTGACCCGCATGAGGTATTCTCTAATCACGGTCCTGCATCACCGAGTCTACCCCGCACGGAGGCGCAAATTAACCCCTGACATGTCAAGAGGTGAGTGATGTTACACTAACCTAACAAATTATCGTTAAACAACATAAGCACAACAAGAATACTCTTTTACACAAACGTTATAAGACACTCAACACACATAGCATCATATCATGTCTATTTATCAAACCATCTTATTATTCTTTTCACAATTCAACATAAGTCCCATATAAACACATAGGTAAACTGCTTTCTTTTATCATTCTTAAGTGGTTATACTTAACTTCCCATAAAGCTAGTATAACTCTTAAGCTTCGCTTTAAAACCAATTAGTTCTCTTCATAAAAATGATTCAAGATTCTTTTGAAATGCTTTCGCATCTTTATTATTCAAAGCTTCGAGGCATTCTGCACGTGTTATTCGTGCTTAAGTCAAAGACATTGCCGTAGTTATTATTCAGCTTAACACATGTACGCTTCACCGTACTATATATATTGTAAAATATCATGCTTTATAAGAATCACATACCTTCTCAAATAAAACCACCGCCAAGTCAATATGTCGCGCGCAGAGTCACCATAATAGTCACTGCACATCTATCAAAGACTACTCAAGGTCATTCTAAACAGAGGTTCACAATTCTATGGAAAGTCAGCACTTCCCTACCCGCGAGCTATATAAGTTCATCAGAAAACAAATTCATGTAAGTACAGCTTGATTATTCTTCTTTAACCCTTCTACTGTGGTAACAGCTCAATTCTATTCTGTGATATTCTTCTAAGTATTTAATACTTATTCAAATACTACTACAGTAAGTATTCTAATTCAAAAGAGGGTTAGGATTAGTTACCTCGGAAGCCCAATAATATCCTAGAAAGTCGCTACTGAGCAAGGTTTTGCTCCTGTTGTATGCTCCAAGGAAACCTTAGAAGTTCTTCACAACTTCTACTAAGTACTAAGGTATTTGGGCTAGGTATTTGGGCATTATAACAATACAAGAAGGCAACTTTTCTACCAAGGGAGGGGGTAGATTTGGCCAGCTAGTGGTAGGCCCCGCCAAACTTCACAATGGAGGGGTGTTGGACGAAAGAGCTACAAAGGAGAGGAGAGGATTTTTCAAGACTTGAAAGATTTGTGATGAAGAACTCTTCATCTCTGGGGTATTTATAGGTCAAGAAGTGGCCAACCAATGGCCAAGATTAAGACAAGTGCAAGGCAAGTGTAAAGTGAGGATTAACTATACACAAATATCCTACCAACTCGACTTGTGCACAAGGCACAAAAACGTGCTATCATTGTTAGTCCATTTCATCCAAACGGACGATTTGAAGTCCACCAATTGGAGGGTGCCAAGTGTCGCCTCCCGCTATCCAAAATGTTTCGCCTCTGAAAAATCCGCAAAAATTAGAAATGGCATAGCCTAATTTACCCTATGAAAGCCGTGGAAACGCTTCGCCGAAACTAATCGCTTGTGAGTTGTGCCAAAAACGTTTTGCCTAAACTTTAAGGCTAGATTTTTGACGTATTCCCTTACGCATATACTGGAAATACGGTATAACAACTATGATTTCATTTACGATTTTCAATTACACATACTGGTACTGCCAGATCGACTCCTTCGGGCCGCTCATGCCGCAGTAGGTACACCGCCGTTGATCCTCGCCTCCTAGGATCACGCCAACAGATTGGAAAGCTCCGCTTTCTCCGAGGCTTATCTTTCGTATAGTCCTCACATCGTAGGTACTTGTACATCTGTGGTATGGCGGCCCGCCCCGCCATGTTGTATAAAAACTCTGTGAGGTCTGTAGATCGCATGGGCGTGGTTTGTAAGTGATGTAATCGCTCAGCTTTAGTATATACGCAAAAGGTAACCGTTGGTTGGCCTGCTTATTCATATCTCTTGTTTAATGTTTAAAGTTTTTATTTTCGATTTTCTCTCGATGTCAGATCACTAGGGTGCCCGGCAGGCACTAGTCACGCCCGGATCGGTCGTGACAAAAGTGGTATCGCAGCGCTTAGTCCTCTGAAAGTGTCTACGCATCGCGTCTAGTAGATTCTGATTATCGTGTCAGGCACCACATCTATAATCGTGAAGTCACAGGACATTTAGGATTGGTTTCATTCTTCTCATTCCGAGATCGCCTCAGAGTCAGAAAGTTATAAGTCGACCCTCTCGACGCATTTCGTTTTACCGCTATGCTCCGCGCATGGCAACCCGCCCAGATGGGCAAGGCAATGAGGAAACCGCTAGTAGGATACAGGAGTACGGGGCGCAGCCCGGGCCATTACTCGAGATAGTGCTTGACGGCGAGTTTTGCGACGCCGCCTCGCAGAGAGCTTAGAGCCGCAGCAGCCGGCCGAGACCACAAGACTGAGCCTCCACCACACCGGAGCAAAAGAGATGGGTTACAAGCGAGATGGCCCGCTTATTGGCCGTGATAGTGGCAAGGCACGGCGATAAGCCGATGCATGATTCCAGACGTGAGTACCGTAGTTCACCCAAGAGCGGATAGTTTGAGATCGCGACTTTCCGAGTCGCACCGCCAGTTGTTTTATGGATCGAGGCCCGAGGATGATCCGCAGGAGTTCATCCGACGCCATCTGATCATGAGAGTGATCAAGGTTGTCGTGTCACGACCCGACCCGAGCCGCGATCGGTGCCCTACCCGGCACCCTGCTCAGTATACATCGTAGAATAGCAATGAACATACACAACATAAACACACGTGTAAATAATAAACATCACAAAGCCGAGCAAGGCCGCTTTCCATAATATAAACATGATCAAAAGTACAACTTAGTTCTTACACCCAACCACATACGTGAATACGCACTTGTGAATATTAATCGTATGACAGGCCCCGCCATACCCCGAATGTACATAAATCTACTACATCGTAAAGAAAGACAAACCTCCGAGAACGGAGCTCCGACGCCGATGGATCCTAAGAGCGAGATCCACCACCGCTACCCTTCAATGCGGCATGAACGCAGCCCCGAGTAAGGGGTCAAGACACACATGTACTAAGTATGTAAATCGAAAGTACAGAATTACAACATTTGTTTAAAACAAAGCCGAGACATGTGTATGATAACAGAATTACAAGACACGGCCTTACTAACAATGAGAGTAAATAAAATGAATACGCATAACATCACAATAGAGACTCCCGATCAAATCACGGGTAGTGAACCCATAGAAACAGTGGTATAACGCCTTAGGTTCTTACCCTCATTTATACTCTTACCCCGGGTGGTATAACGTCTGGGTTTTCCTCATTTATACTCTTACCCTCGAAACGGTAATAAAACAGTGGTACAACGTCTTGGGGTTTACCCTCATTTATACTCTTATCTCGAGAAGGTATAGCGCTTGGGGTTTACCTCACTTATACTCTTACCCTATCTCAACCTACCATCATACAATAAATAAGCAAGTTAGAAATCCCCTAACTTCTTATTAGTCTTATTCGCCTACACTCTCATTTTAGTTTACTTAAGGCACTAATGTGTCTTTATAAAAATCCGAATTTAACCCAAAGTACTACGATTTCAACCTTTAAAATGACTCATTTTCATATAGAACTTCCAAGATACTATAAACCGTAGTATCAAGTCAAAATCTCTTTTCAAGACAAGTCACAATACATTTAGACATAAAGTTAGGTTTCTAAAATCGTGACTCCTTTTATTATAAAACCTTAGGCAATTGATGCCTTAAAATCAAATTGCCTTTTCATTAGAACAAGTCATTTATCTTTTCATAAAGTAAATATAACCAACGCCCCATAAAGTCGTTATATTCACTTTATACCTTAGCCAAATACAATTTCCTATCCAAGGGACTTATACGTTTAAAACGGAACAAGTATCACATACTTTAAAACTCTTCAAGTCCCTTAACTTAAATAAAACATTAGACATCCTTAGTACTTTCAAAGAAGTGAGTTAATCTCCTAACTCACCCGACTTGGCCATTCAATAAACTAGTAAAGGATATCAAGCTCAGACGCCTACCGCATTATATACGTGTAACTAGTCATGCTCAAAGGATAGGAAAAGTTCTACATACCTCGCCGGGTCAAACCACTTGCCAAGTACAAAGTCCCGCCCGTAGTATTTCAACCTATAATATTCACAATACGTCTATTAAGGCCTTACTTTAAACGTAGAATATTATAAGTGTCAAGTCGCTAAATTCTACGGAAAATCTGACAAGACCTCCTTTGTTTTTACTAACTTGCCACCTTTTCAAGGCCGAATTCTATAACGAAACACGCCACATGTAAGGCACAATCAAAGCACTTATTGAATAGGTGATTACACGGCTACTAGACGTAAAATTCGCCCACAAACGATAACAAACTAACACATACTATAAATCCAAATTCGCCACCTTGAGTTCAACAATACCAATTCTTAACCAATTTCCATTTCAATCCAAATTGGTAGCATAACATGATATCAAGTCGCATTTGATTATAATAACCATAATCTTCAAGTAAGTAACATGCGACGCATTTCTAATAAACGACCAATTAGTAATCCAATTTTCGTTGCTTGTATAACATTTCGGATTTAGCTACAAGCAATCCATAATACTTATAACTTCAACCTATCAACTTCATGCTAGCAACAAGTAAAGCTAATAACAACAATATAAATATGTAATCTTGTAACACCTTTAAAAGACAAGATTATACCTTAACGATTCTTAATCCAACTCCAACCAAGTCGCTTCCTTAGTGGTTTAGAGCCTCTCCAAGACACTTCAATCCGCTTGTTGAGACCCTTAGAACAACACCAACAATTATCCTTCAAATCTCCAAACAAAACCTAGAAAGACCATTAGGTTTTCGCTTGCGACTAACCCGTGAAACTATCTTTTTCCAAGATTTTCTATCGAGACGTGTTTACAATACACCTAAGAACCTTGGTTTAAAGTGTGGAGCTAAATGGATCACAAACAAAGATTTTTTTTGTGGAACCCCAGAGCTCAAGCTTCCATGTTCATCCAATTTTTCAAGAAATTTGCTGTTGGCACTAGTAGGCTACTAGTAGTCATATAAAGGGTCAGGGAGGTACAAGATGCAACCAATTTGGTGGCTAGGATGAAGTCTTACAAAAAAAATCAAGACTAATTGACCTTTGACTTAGTCAACATTCTCATGCTACACAAGTTGCAAGACTTGTCTTGCAACAAAGGTCCAATGACCCTCTTGCCCTTGCACATTTCGACCAAGGCATCACATAAGGGGGGGGGGTGACACGTGTCGCACTCTCATTGGTCATAGTAATACGTTTTCCGACAATTCCATAATTCCGATAAAAAATTTATAAGTCTCAGATCTTAACACTTGTGAGTTCTTACGTACTATCTTAAGACATGTCCTGTAAATACGGGGTGTAACATTCTTCCCCCCTTAGAAACATTCATCCCCGAATGTTCTTTCGGAGTCAAACTTATAATTAGCGACATAGTTTCCTTTCACAACCCCGACATACCAAAAATGCCACACATGGCCACATAATAGCATTTAAGCAAAAGAGATACATCAATTAAAACTTGACAAGTAAGGGAAGATGAATTACCTGAAGGTATAGGAAATAAGTGAGATACTTCTCAACACGCCCTCCTCCGCTTCCCAAGTCATCTCTCCCTGCTATCATTTCTCCACAGACTTTGACTAAGCTACATCTTTCGTCCGCAATCGACTGGGCGATCGAGTATCGCCATGGACTCTCCTCATACGATAACCCCTCTATTACCCTGACCACCAAGCGGGAAAACTCTCGCCGGATCTCCGATACACTTCTCAACATAGAAACATGAAGACCGGATGTACCGCCTAACTCGATGGTAGATCCAACTCATAGGCAACCTTGCCCACTCTACGACGATCCTGGTAGGCCCAATGTACCTTGGGCTGAGTTTCCCCTTCTTAGCGAATCTCATCACACCCTTCATGGGTGACACCTTCAAGAAGACCCAATCGTCTACCTAAAACTCCAAATGTCGACGCCGATTATCCG
The DNA here is from genome assembly GCA_029844215.1 of Przewalskia tangutica. NCBI lineage: Eukaryota > Viridiplantae > Streptophyta > Magnoliopsida > Solanales > Solanaceae > Przewalskia > Przewalskia tangutica. Next base: position 17,615 of record JAQGDG010000433.1, read on the forward strand.
TGATATGACTTCGCCACTCGAGCCGCTAACAATCTCTCCCGATAAGCTTCACCTTATCCACACTCTATCGTACCAAGTCCGCCAACTAATCGCATTCGCCCACGCCGAACCAACCAATCGGCGACCGCATTTCCGCCATATAAAGCCTCAGATGGGCGCCATCCAGATAATGGAATGGTAGCCGTTGTTATAAGCAAACTCCACAAGAGGCAAATGATCCTCCCACTACCATCGAATCAATCACGCAGCTCGCAGATATCCTCGTTGTTCGATAGTACGCCCGCCGCCTGCCACACCGAGGATGAAATGTCAGATCGAGACTCACCAGTCCCTAAACCCTTCCGAAAGACCTCCGTTAGCAGAACCGGGCTCTATCGTATAATCGACACCGACACCGTACCTCACAATCTTTCGATGTACACCGCATAGTCTCACCAAAACGCCGCCCCGACTATGAAATGGGCTGATTTCACACCACAACAATAACCCAAATGGAGTCGCATTTCCTCCGAGTACGAGGTAACCTCAGAATAAAGTCCATGTTGATCATCTCCACTTCCAAGTCTAATCTCAATAGATCGCATAATCCACTGGCCTCCGTGCTCGACCTTAACTCGCCGGCAATTAGGACACTGCAACAAAACCCACCACATCCTCTTCGTGCCATCCCACCAATACAAACATCCGAGGTCATGGTACATCTTGGTCGACTCGATGAATAGAATATCGAGCGCCGCCTCTTCCACCGACGGTCCTCGACATCGGGAACACACAACCGCCTCAAATCTCAAGACTTCATCAGCGCTACTCGAATAGACTCTTCTCCTCCCGAAGAGTTGCATCTCGATATCGCATCAACATCGGGTCTCAAACCGCCGCCTTCACCTCATCAACGATGGAAGACTCGCAACCTCACGAACCCGCACTCCGCTATCGCCGGTATCGATCAATCGAACCCCAAGGCTCGCTTAATCGCGGATACGACGACCATGTCCCGCCTCTCTCGTCTCCGATGCTCCCCATCGATCTACGACTAAGGCATCAAGAACTACGCTGGCCTTCCCGCATGGTATGTAATATCAACATCATAATCTTTCAACAACTCTAACCACCGCCTCGCCTCAAGTTCAACTCCTTTGCTCAAGATATACCTGAGGCTCTGGTCTCAGAGTAAATATCCACATGAACCCTGCATAAATAATGCCTCCAAATCTTCAAGGCATGAATAACCGCGGCCAACTCTAAGTCATGGGTAGGGTAATTCTTCTCATGCTTCCGTAACTGCCGGGAAGCATAGGCTATAACCTTTTCGTGCTGCATCAAAACACACCCTAGCCCGATACCCGAGGCATCACAATAGATCACGTACCCGTCTAACCCCTCAGGAAGAGTAAGAATCGAGTCAGAGTCAACCTTTCCTTCAAGAACTCAAACCCTTCTCGCAAGCCTCTCGCCCATCGGAACTTGGCCGTCGCTCGAGTCACCTAGCCAATCTGCCAAATCGAAGCAACCGCTTCCACAAACCTACGATAATAACTCGCCCCTAAGAAATCGCGCACTGGCCTGAGTAGTAGGTCTCGCCAAGACTGATCGCTTCAATCTTCGCCAGATCTACCCGAACACCATCACCCAATAATATGCCCCAGAATGCCACCGAGGCCAACCAAAACTCACACTGAGAACTTCGCGACAATCACGCCCGAGAATCCCAAGTACAATCCTCAAGTGATCTGATGCTCCTCGCTTATCCGTGAATACACCAGATGTCATCAATGAATACAATCACAAATGTATCCAAAATGGCTTGAACACCGCTCATCAAATCCATAAATACCACGAGCATCGTCAAACCGAAAGACATAACCTCAACTCATAGCGTCCATACCGGTCCCGAATGCGCTTGGGATGTCCGCCTCGAACTCGAACTCGATGATAACCGCATCGCATGTCTATCTTTGAGAAACACTCGCACTCGCAAATCGGGTCAAACAAATCATCAATCCCGGGAGGGGTACCTATTCTTAATGGTTACCTTATTCACCGCTCGTAATCAACACACATACGCAGGCCCCATCCTTCTTCTTCACGAACAAAACCGCGCCCCTGTGGAGATACACTAGCCCGATAAAGCCCTTCTCCAGAAGTCTTTCACCGGTCCTTCAGCCTCCTCAACTCAAGGTGTCATCCTCAGATGGCGGAATGGAAATAGGTCGAGTGTCCGCAACGTGTCAATACAAAACTCAATCTCCTCTCGTGAGGGATGCCCAAGATCATCCGGGAACACATCCGAAACTCCTAACCACCGTATCGATCAAGAACTGCACTCACTCTATATCAAATACCCAACCAGATGATAGATATACCCTTCTCGCACCATCTTCCTAGCCTTGAGGTAAGAAATAAACCTACCCTCTGCGATGCCGTGTTGCCCTCCACTGATAATCGCTCGCCAGAAACCGAACCGAACCAACTCGCTCTATACCAACGTTGGCATAACAAGAAGCCAACCACCCATACCCATAATGACATCAAAATCACATCTCCACTCTATCAAGTCCGCGCGGTCTAACGAGTGTAAATATAAACCGACAACCTCTCAGACACCCGCCGCCTAACACCGACCTACCATATGCGTAGCTACCTCAAAAGGCTCTATCGACCGGCTCTATCCCGATTCTACCCGCAACAAGAGGACACATAGGACAAGGTAGAACCCGGATCTATCAAAGCATAAACATCACACCAAATCGCAATGTACCTGCGGACGACGCTGGAAGCCTCCGATCCGGCGGTTAGAGAATATACGCGCTCGGGACCGCTAGAATCGAACCACCACCACGACTCTACCGCGCCCGCCGGCCCACGAGTACTCGCCCGGGCGCACAACCACGTAAGGAGAAGAAGATCCAAAGAACAGATCCCGCCGTGATCAGACTACCCATGCCGCCTCTAGACGGACAATCTCTCCTCAAATGGCTCCGCCGCACGAGTAACAAGCTCCCGGCTCGCGACACTCGCTCGTGGAACCTACCGACGAGCACACCGAGGCGTGGATGGTCCCGACGCGACGGCCCCGCCTCGAATCCCAAGTCCCGAGCTACGACCGCTTCCTCGATCGACTGGCCGCCGCACTTCTGCCGTAAAATCGCCGGGCGAGCACTCAGGCCGGGCCGAAAGTGGACTGTTCACGAGGCCGCCCGCTCGAAACCGCCTCGAGACCTCGATGTCCCCGCCTCTGGCCGGGCTCGAGCCAACCGTCCTCCTCTCTATTCTTTATCCTCGCAGATAGGCTCGTGATCCGGCGATGTCCATACCGGCCAAGAGCCACACCAAAGCATGCGGTAATCATATGACGGCCAAGCCCCATCACATAACGATGAACCTTATCCGCCATCGCCTACAATAGTATGTGCATGTCCGCCAAGGAGTCAAACCTGCTATACTCCCCGCCCTCCCGCTTCGCCTCAAGGTCAAGAATCGTTTACCCGGCTCTCTCATCTCAGAGGCAAAAAGTGATCCACGAAGGCCTCAGAACTCCTCCCAAACACCGGAAGAGCATCATCACCCTCAAAGCAACCACGACTCAAACCAGCTTCAATGCAATATCGCGCAACCAGAAGAGGCTAGCGTAATGCACTCGGTCTCAAGCCCTAAGAACTCGCATGGTCCGTCAGAAGCCGAACGAACTCCCGCGATCCTCATCGCACTCAACCATAAAACTCGTGGATGACATCCCGTAAAATCCCTAATCCGCAAACCGCTTCTAGGGTCGCCGCCTCGCTTGCCCGCCATTACTATACCGGTCAATAATCGACCGCTTCCCGTAGTCTCTATACTCGCACCGGGCGGAATCGAGGGTCTGCACGGAACCTCGAGCTACCGCCTCGGCCTCTAAAATCGCAGCGTACGAACTCGCCACCCGCCACTACCTCGTGCATAGTTCCGTGCTCGATCCCGTAACCTTCGATCGCTAGCGCCTCCCGCCGCTTTGCCCTTCTCGGACTCGTAGCCTTCCGAGGCATACTGTTTCATAAGAAGAGGTCGCAGAGGATTCAACCTAATAAGACACTTAATGCACGATCTCGAGAGAGAAGAATGGAAACTAATCCTAAATGTCTGATCCTCCGATTATAGACGTGGTGCACAACACACCGATAATCAAGACTCTACTAGACACGGTGCTCAGACACTTTCGAGGACTAATCGCCTGATACTACTTTTGTCACGACCGACTTCGGAGCCGCGATCGGTGCCCTACCCGCACCCTGCCTGCATACATCAGAGAATAGCAGTGGAACATACACAACATAAACACATGTGTAAATAATAAAGTGACTCCTTTTATTATAAAACCTTAGGCAATTGATGCCTTAAAATCAAATTGCCTTTTCATTAGAACAAGTCATTTATCTTTTCATAAAGTAAATATAACCAACTCCCCATAAAGTCGTTATATTCACTTTATACCTTAGCCAAATACAATTTCCTATCCAAGGGACTTATACGTTTAAAACGGAACAAGTATCACATACTTTAAAACTCTTCAAGTCCCTTAACTTAAATAAAACATTAGACATCCTTAGTACTTTCAAAGAAGTGAGTTAATCTCCTAACTCACCCGACTTGGCCATTCAATAAACTAGTAAAGGATATCAAGCTCTCAGACGCCTACCGCACTATATATATACGTAACTAGTCATGCTCAAAGGATAGGAAAAGTTCTACATACCTCGCCGGGTCAAACCACTTGCCAAGTACAAAGTCCCGCCCGTAGTATGTCAACCTATAATATTCACAATACGTCTATTAAGGCCTTACTTTAAACGTAGAATATTATAAGTGTCAAGTCGCTAAATTCTACGGAAAATCGGACAACACCTCCTTTGTTTTTACTAACTTGCCACCTTTTTCAAGGCCGAATACAATAACCAAACACGCCACATTTAAGGCACAATCAACGAATTAATCAATAGGATTACACGCCTACTAGACGGTAAAATTCCGCCCACAAACGATAACAAACTAACACATACTATAAATCCAAATTCGCCACCTTGAGTTCAACAATACCAATTCTAACCAATTTCCATTTCAATCCAAATTGGTAGCATAACATGATATCAAGTCGCATTTGATTATAATAACCATAATCTTCAATTAAGTAACATGCGACGATTTCTAATAAACGACCAATTAGTAATCCAATTTTCGTGGCTTGTATAACATTTCTGATTTAGCTACAAGCAATCCATAATACTTATAACATCAACCTATCAACTTCATGCTAGCAACAAGTAAAGCTAACAACAACAATATAAATATGTAATCTTGTAACACCTTTAAAAGACAAGATTATACCTTAACGATTCTTAATCCAACTCCAATCCGAAGTCGCTCCTTAGTAGTTTAGAGCCTCTCCAAGACACTTCAATCCGCTTGTTGAGACCCTTAGAACAACACCAACAATTATCCTTCAAATCTCCAAACAAAACCTAGAAAGACCATTAGGTTTTCGCTTGCGACTAACCCGTAAACTATCTTTTCCAAGATTTTTCTATTGAGACGTGTTTACAATACACCTAAGAACCTTGGTTTAAAGTGTGGAGCTAAATGGATCACAAACAAAGAATTTTTTTTTTTTTGTGTGGAACCCCAGAGCTCAAGCTCTATGTTCATCCAATTTTTCAAGAAATTTGCTAAGTGTTGGCACTAGTAGTGCTACTAGTAGTAATATAAAAGGGTCATAGAGGGACAAGATGCAACCATTTGGGTGGCTAGGATGAAGTCTTACAAAAAAATCAAGACTAATCGACCTTGACTTAGTCAACATTCTCACGTACACAAGTTGCAAGACTTGTCTTCGCAACAGCGTCCAATGACCCTCTTGCCTCGCACATTTCACCAAGGCATCACATAAGGGGTGACACGTGTCGCCTCCCATTGGTCATAGTAATACGCTTTCCGATAATTCGATAATTCGATAATTTTTTATAAGTCTCGATCTTAACACTCGCGAGTTCTACGCACTATCTTAAGACACGTCCCCGAATACGGTGTAACACTTCGAGACCGAGCTGGTCTTAGGTTCGCATCGGCCGCGTGATATCGCGGCCGATCGTTTGATTCGCGGAGCCGCCTGGCGAGCAGCGCCCATTATTCGGGGACGAGTTCTCGAGGCATTTGCACATTTCGCCTCACGCATGCGAGGGCTCGCCGATGATATTTGGTGTTGAGGCAGAGCGGGCGACGGCTCGGGAGTACACGTTGTTATACCCCGTAGTTGCGTGGTATGTATGTGAGGACGCACGCATTTGAGAGCACAGAAATTTTGAAAGAAAGAAAGACGCTGAGTTTTCACTTTAAAAGTTTCCTGCTATTTGTGAAGGAAAAGGTTCGTTAACGGGAATTGATTCTGATTTGGTATTCTGACTTCCCGGAATATTAGAGAATTATGGAATTTTATTTTCTGAATGGTCACGCTGGGCCCACTGAGAAATTTACGCTTTGTGGGGCCCACTTTGTTTTCAGATTTTGGCCATTGTGGATATTTTTCGAAGACGCTTGAGGGCCACAGAGGGTGACACGGTCACCCCGCCTGTGGCTTGGCCGGTTACATTTGGGCACAAGCGCCGACTAGAGTCGCTTTTCCGACTAAACGCTTTCCACGTTTTCGTAGGGAAAATTCGCCATGTCCTTTTAATTTTTGCGGATTTTTCCGAGAGACGAAACATTTTGGACCAACGGAGGTGATATGTGTCACCTCATATCGAGGTCGGGCGCCTGGACGATCGTTCACGATGGGATTGTTTTGTGGCTCACGTTTTTGGCCCTATTGGTTCCTTTGTTTTGTGCCTTGTTTTGGCCTTGTTTGTGGCTTGTCTTGTGCCATGTTTTGTGGAGTAGGGTTAGGTGCACTTGGCTTGATCAAGGCCTTACACTTGCCTTGCACATGGCTCGATCTCGCCATCGGTTGGCATTTGGGTTTGCTATAAATACTCCCTTTGTGAAGACTTCATTCATCCACAAATGTTTCCAAGTCTTGAATCCTCCTCCTCTTAGCCGACTCTCGCCCAAGAGCTCCTTCTCCCTTGGAAAGAGGCCCTCGCCGAGAACACCCTCTCCCCTAGCCTAGTTGTGCTAGCCGAGCCTACCCCCTTGGTAGAAAGTTGTCTTCCAAGTATTGTTATAATGCCCAAAATACCTTAGCCTTGTACCTTGTAGTATTCCAAAGATACCTCTTTACGTAGAGTCCAAAATACTACCTTTTGTCCTTTAGTCTCAAACCGAAACCCTAAGGAAATCTTCATGGTTGGTCAAGATGTGAGCAGGTTGGTTAGAACTTCTAGGGTTGTTCGGGAGTGGCCTGGAGCGCGTGGAGCTGAGCTAAACCTTGCTCAGAGCCACATTAAACTCGATAATTTTGGGCTTATCGAGGTAATTATCTTGTTCTCTATTGTAATTGGAAATTACATGTTTGTTAGAGTATATAGTTGAAGATACTATATATGGAACTATACTTAGTATTCGCAATGTCTTTGACTTAAGCCCAAGAATAAAAGAATCGAATCGAATCAGATTTACATAGATCAGACGCGTAGACTTGTGTAGATATCGAGTAGAATTGTACACGCCCGGTAGATCGTAAACCCCTTGGTTGGCTTCGTAGCCACTCGACAGAGGAGAGATTTACGCTGTGTGTGTGAGGTGTCACGAATTTTCTATAGAAAGATAGAAACTTGTGTTTGGGGTTAATTGACGCTTGTAACCTTTATAGGTGAAAGCACAAGAGTAGCGTATTCTACTCGAGGAGGAAAGGGCCAGTGCGTTGTAGTACTTGGAGCATTTTGCTTATTGTCGATAAATCGTCGCGAGGTATGCGAACCTCTTCCTATCTCTTCTAGCATGATATGTGTGAACTATGTAGTACGTAGACGCATACGTGCTAAGTGATTTGGTTGGTTTAAAACATGGTGTTATAATAGCTTTATGGGAAGTTAGTTATAACGACCTTATGTAGTGAAAATGGTTTATCACGTTAGAAGTTAAGAGACTTGATCTTATAAGATAAGAGACTTAACTTATTTGTTTTAATGTGAATGTTATGTGAAACCTCATTCGTGAGTAATGAGTACTTGGTTTTAAAGGAATAATGTTTTACCGATTTCGAAATCGTAACGTATCGGCTGCACTCACCGCAGCTAATAAAGGAAAACGATTCAATAATGACGTGTTGTATTAAAACCAAGAGAAACCTCCATCCATGAAGCTAAGACGAGACAAAATGATATTACATTTTCTAGATCATGGTCACGTAATAAGATCGTTATAAACAAGAATAAACTACCCACATATATGACATATGTTACTCAATTGTTCTAAAAAGGAATCAAGTGATTAAGTTTGGGAACTATGAAACCATTTGAAAATAAGAAGCTTGAGTAATTGAAACTAGGCAACCGAACTTAGGAAAGGAATGTTCATACTTGATTTTGAAAAGGAAGATGGGTTGGTCATTCTAATACTACTGTATCGTGACTTTTATAAAAGTAATGGATCTCTTTAAAAGAACTTAACGATGTAGTACTGGTTAAAACCCGACTTTGGCATAAAATGAAAGTACTTTCAGTTGTGTGAAACTTGCCTACGCATGGATGATAGTCTTTATTGTACAAACGCTGGTTTCGTGTTACCGCTCTCTCGATGAGGGTCGGTTGACCGTTGAGAACTTACTCGACGCGCACAGCGACGAGAAATTCCACGCACGCTCTCGCTGATAGTATTATTGTTGTTAATCGCTGACATATCGACACGACGCGTAGCGCACGTATGCTTCCATTTTGTTAAGGTCTGCGGTTAATCGCTGATATATCGACCGATGCGTAGCGCACGTATGTTTCATTTTGATTATCGCCTTGTGATTTCCTTCGACATACCGACACGATGCGTAGCGCACGCATGCGCCCATTTGGAATGTTGTCTTATTGTTTCTTCGACATACCGACACGATGCAGTAGCGCACGTATGCTTCCATTTGGATTGCCGTTTGTTGTTGAGGTCACATGGACATGTCTACACCGGCGTAATTCCGGCACGTGGCCGGACATTGGTATTATTGTCGCATCATGGACATGTCTACACCGGCGCAAGATTCCGGCACGCGCCATAATGCGAACTCGATTGATGTCCGGGCGCGAGACCCATAGTTATATCGGAGTGATGATCGCTTTATGTCATGAATCGTAGTTTGCTATCATACATGTCTCCCGCTATATAGACTAGTATGATTTCATTTACGATTGCATGCCACATACTTGGTACCGCAGATCGACCTTCGGGGCCGCTCACGCCGCAGTAGAGGTACATCGGCCGTGGATCCTCGCCATGTGATCACTGCTCAACAGATTCAAGCTCCGCTTCTCCGAGGCTTATCTTTTGGGTAGGTGTTCCTCGAGTTGTAGGTTCTTGTACATTCTGTGGTATGGCGGGCCCCGTCCCGCCATAGTCAGATATCTTAGAGGTCTCAGAGTACTGCTGCAAGGTGGTTGTAAAAGGATTAAACTGCTCGTGTTTTATGTATATACTAAGGCAACTGCTTTTGGTTGGCCTGCTTATTTATTATATCCCTTGTTAAATGACTCATGTTTTATGTTCCGCTGATTTTCTCGATGTATGATCACCAGGGTGCCCAGTGTAAGGCACTAAAGAACGCCCCGAACGGTCGTTACAAAAGTGGTATCGTGAGCGCTTAATCCTCTGAAAGTGTCATGCATCGTGTCTAGTAGAGTCTTGATTATCGATGTTGTGCACCACATCTATAATCGTGAGGTCACAGGACATTTAGGATTGGTTTCATTCTTCTCATTCCGAGATCGTGCCAGAGTCAGAAGTTGTACCCTCCGACGATCTCGCTTTTACCGCTTATGCCTCCGCTAGGCAACCGTGAGCCCAGAGGCAAGGCAGCCGAGGGTGCCGCTTAGTGAGATACGAGGAGTACGAGGGCGCAGCCCGCACAAGACTGAGGTTGTGCTTCGACGGTTTCAGCCACGACGCCAAAGACCAAAGAAGTTTAGAGTCAGCAGTTGGTCGATGAGACTACAGACTGAGCCTCCACCCCACACCGGGGCAGGAGATGGGTTACGCGAGATGGTCAGCTTGCGGCCGTGGTCGTGGCCGATACGAGGACAGCCGACGCAGCAGCCCGGCCCAAAGAGCACCAGTGGTTCACCCCGAGCAGATAGCTCGAGGCTACGGACTTTCTCGAGTCAGAGCCCGCCAGAGTTTTACGGGTCGAGGCTCGAGGATGATCCGCAGGAGTTCATCCGGCAGCTAGCCGATCACGCGGTGATCAAGGCTTCGTAAACCGAAGTCGCGGACCTTTGGTTCGCACGGCCGCGTGATACCGCCGATCGGGTTGATTCACGGAGCTTTCCGGGAGAGCACTCCGCAGCAGCATGGGATGAGTTTTCGGGCTTTCTCACGCACTTCGCCTCCGCAGACGAGGAGGCACGGGCCGATGATTTTTGTTATCGAGACAGCAGAGGCGCACCGTCGTGGAGTACAATGTCGAAGTTCGACTTTGCTCGAGCATGTCCTCGCGCTTAGGCAGAGCATGAGGATGTGGTGCATCGCTACGCCACCGCTAGATGATTATATGGTCGAAGTCTTGTGCGGTGTTTCTTCACCGCATGGACATTGCCCGCACGCAGCTCATGCACTAGATGCGAGGCACGGAGGGTCGACTAACGACTGGATCGCCAGGCGAGGCCGTGACTACAGGTCCTTTCGTGGCTTTCGAGGCGGACCGCCTCAAGAAGAAAGAAGTTATATACCCCCACCGGCATGCAGTGGTCCTCCACCGCCTTCGTGAGCAGTCGTGGCTCCAAGGGTTCAGATTTTCGGCAGAGCAGGGTGTTAACCACCAAGCCACCCCTACCTCGCCGCGACTATCAGGTAGACTCCATTTTGGAGAGTGTCGCTAGATTGGGAGTTTGTTTTGCATGCGACAGCAGGCCATTTTGCGAGGAATCGCCCTACCAAGGGAAGCGCTGATGTTACGACTCACCTTCAGATCTGTGGCTGGTTTATCACCTTCATACTATGCACGCAGTATGTGCCTATGATTAGAGAGCGGAGCTTGTATATCCTTAACCTCTAGAGTTTTGGTATGCTTGTTATGATGATCTCATTATCAGGTGCTATGTACGGATAGCATTGTGATACGTGTGAGTTAGAATGCATGGTTAGTTGGAAGGATACGATGGAGGCATGGTAAGTGTGAACCTTAGACTATTTCACGATCGAGACCTGTAGAGGCGTCGCCTTGAGTAAAAGATTCGCTTTATGTTTGACCTTTATGCGTGAGTAGTACGTGGGATTTATTTGTGTGATAAGTCCATGGGTAGTGTGAGACGGAAGTGGTAGCTTTCATGACGTGAATTAGTAAGATTGTTCCGGATCGGAACAAGAGTTTGGCGCGTTGGGGTCGGGTTGAGGACCATTTGCGGGTCAACCTGTAACCCGGTTTGGGGTGGGGTCAGTTCTGGGTGGTCCTGCCAGGTGGTAGGGTCACGAGGATGCTAGGCCCAAGTTTGTATGATCATCGTATGAGTTCGTGGACGCGCTCGACCAGAAGCGGTTCGTAAAGGCCGGAATGGCCTTAAGGAAGTTCGAGGTTAGTAAGATGACCAAGTTTCGAGGTAGTGACTCGCAGATTTTCGGAACGGAAGTAATGACTAAGTATGGTACGCACTAGAAGAGTTCAAGTGTTCGAGAAGCGGCACGACGAGTAAGGAAGGAAGATAACGTGTTATTTCGTGGCTGCGGCGCTGATAACTTGTTAGAGGAACTTCATCGATATCCGTTTGAGAAGGAACATTCGGGACGAATGTTTCTAAGGAGGGAGAATGTTATACCCGTAGTTGCAGTGGTATGTATGTGAGGACGCACGACGCAGAGTACGCAGTAAAATTTTGAAAAGAAAGAAAGACGCTGAGTTTTCCACTAAAAGTTTCCTGCTATTTGTGAAGGAAAAGGTTCGTTAACGGGAATTGATTCCCGATTTGGTATTCTGACTTCGAATATTAGAGAATTATGGAATTTTATTTTCTGAATGGTCACGCTGGGCCCACGGAGAAATTTACTGGCTTTGTGGGGCCCACTTTGTTTTCTAGATTTTGGCCATTGTGATATTTTTCGAAGACGCTGAGGCCACAGAGGGTGACACGTGTCACCCCCGCCTAGGTGGCTTGGCCGAAGTTACATTTGGGCACAAGTGCCGACTAGAGTCGTTTTCCGACTAAACGCTTCCACACCTTCGTGAGGAAAATTCGCCATGTCCTTTTAATTTTTGCGGATTTTTCCGAGAGACGAAACATTTTGGATCAACGGAGGGTGACATGTGTCACCTCATATCGAGGTTTCGGCGCCCGCGGACGATCGTTCACGACGGGATTGCTTTGTGGCTCACGCTGGCCCTATTGGTTCCTTTGTTTTGTGCCTTGTTTTGGCCTTGTTTTGTGGCTTGTCTTGTGCCATGTTTGTGGAGTAGGGTTAGGGTGCACTTGGCTTGATCAAGGCCTTACACTTGCCTTGCACATGGCTCGATCTTCGCCATCGTTGGCATTGGTTTGCTATAAATACCCCCTGTGAAGACTTCATTCATCCACAAATGTTTCCAAGTCTTCAATCCCTCCTCCTCTTGTTGACTCTCGCCCAAGAGCTCCTTCTCCCCTTAGAAAGAGGCCCTCGCCGAGAACACCCTCCCCTAGCCTAGTTGTGCTAGCCGAGCCTACCCCTTGGTAGAAAGTTGTCTTCCAAGTATTGTTATAATGCCCAAAATACCTTAGCCTTGTACCTTGTAGTATTCCAAAGATACCTCTTTACGTAGAGTCCGAATACTACCTTTTGTCCTTTTAGTCTCAAACCGAAACCCTAAGGAAATCTTCATACTTGGTCAAGATGTGAGCAGGTTGGTTAGAACTTCTAAGCGGTTGTTTGGAGTGGTTTGGAGCGCGTGGAGCGGAGCTAAACCTGCTCAGAGCGACATTAAACTCGATAATTTTGGGCTTATCGAGGTAATTATCTTGTCCTCTATTGTAATTGGAAATTACATGTTTGTTAGAGTATATAGTTGAAGTGATACTATATACGGAACTATACTTAGTATTCGCAATGTCTTTGACTTAAGCCCAAGAATAAAGAATCAATCGAATCAGATTTACATAGATCAGACGCGCAGACTTGTAGTATTATCAGTAGAATTGTACACGCCCGTAGACGAAACCCCCTTGGTTGGCTTCGTAGCACCTCGATGTAGAGAGATTTACGCTGCCATGTGGAGGTCACGAATTTTCTATAGAAAGATAAACTTGTGTTTTGGGGTTAATTGACGCTTGTAACCTTTATAGTGAAAGTACTAAGAGTAGCGTATTCTACTCGAGGAGTGGAAAGGGCTAGCAAGTGCGTTGTAGTATTGGAGCATTTTGCTTATTGTCGATAAATCGTCATGAGGTATGCGAACCTCTTCCTATCTCTTCTAGCATGATATGTGTGAACTATGTAGTACGGCAGACGCATACGTGCTAAGTGATTTGGTTGGTTTAAAACATGTGTGTTATAATAGCTTTACGGAAGTTAGTTATAACGACCTTATGTAGTGAAAATGGTTTATCACGTTAGAAGTTAAGAGACTTGATCTTATAAGATAAGAGACTTAACTTATTTGTTTTAATGTGAATGTTGCGTGAAACCTCATTCGTGAGTAATGAGTACTTGGTTTTTAAAGGAATAATGTTTTACCGATTTCGAAATCGTAACGCATCGGCTGCACCATCGCAATAAGCTAATAAAGGAAAATGTATGAATAATGACGCGTTGTATTAAAACCAAGAGAAACCTCCATCCGCATGTAAGCTAAGATTAGACAAAATGATATTACATTTTCTAGATCATGGTCATTGTAATAAGATCGTTATAAACAAGAATAAACTACCCACATATATGACATATGTTACTCAATTGTTCTAAAAAGGAATCAAGTGATTAAGTTTGGGAACTATGAAACCATTTGAAAATAAGCTTTCGAGTAATCAAACTAGGCAAACCGAACTTAGGAAAGGAATGTTGTTACTTGATTTTGAAAAGGAAGATGGGTTGGTCATTCTAATACTACTGTATCGTGACTTTTATAAAAGTAATGGATCTCTTTTAAAAGAACTTAACGTGATGTAGTACTGGGGTTAAAACCCGACTTTGGCATAAAATGAAAGTACTGAGTTGTGTGAAACTTGCCTATGCGTGATTATAGTCTTTATTGTACAAACGCTGTGTTTCGTGTTACCGCTGCTCTCGATAGAGGGTCGCCGATCGTTGAGAACTTACTCGACGCGTTTACAAGGACGAGAAATTCCACCGCACGCTCGCTGATAGTATTATTGTTGTTAATCGCTTTGACATACCGACACGACGCGTAGCGCACGTATGCTTCCATTTTGCTTGGCGTCTGTGGTTAATCGCTGATATATCGACACGATGCGTAGCGCACGCATGTTTCCATTTTGATTATCGCCAGGATTTCTTCGACATACCGACACGACGCGTAGCGCACGCATGCGCCCATTTGGAATGTTGTCTTATTGTTTCTTCGACATACCGACACGATGCGTAGCGCACGTATGCTTCCATTTGATTGCCGCTTGTTGCTGAGGTCACATGGACATGTCTACACCGGCGCAGACTCGGCATGTGGCTGGGACATTGGTATTATTGTCGCATCATGGACATGTCTACACCGATGCAGATTCGGCACGCGCCATAATGCGAACTCGATTGATGTCGCGGGCGCGAGACCCATAGTTATATCGAGTGATGATCGCTTTATGTCGCGAATCGTAGTTTGGTTATCATACATGTCTCCCGCTTTATATAGACTAGTATGATTTCATTTACGATTGCATAGCCACATACTTGGTACCAGATCGACTTCTTCGGGCCGCGTCACGCCGCAGTAGGTACATCGGCCGTGGATCCTCGCCATGGATCACTTCACAGATTCAAGCCCGCTTCTCCGAGGCTTATCTTTCGGGTGGTGTTCCCGAGTCAGAGGTTCTGTACATCTGTGGGTATGGCGGGCCCCGCCCCGCCATAGTCATCAGATATCTTAGAGGTCCTGTAGTACTGCCACAAGTGTGGTTGTAAAAGGATTAAACTGCTCGTGTTTTATGTATATACTAAGGCAACCGCTTTTGGTTGGCCTGCTTATTTATTATATCCCTTGTTAAATGACTCATGTTTTATGTTCCGCTGATTTTCTCGATGATGTATCACTAGGGTGCCTGTGGTAAGGCACCAAGAACGGCCCCTAACGGGTCGTTACAAATGTGGAGTTCGACTCATCGGCTCTGATGTCCCCGCTAGTAGCCGTGATGAGGATGAGTGCACCGCTATGTCACAGGCTCGACGATTATTTGGCGTAGGTTGCGCGGTGTAGCTCTTCAACCGCATGGACATTGCCCGCACGCAGCTTATGCACTGGGTGTGAGGAGCGGAGAGGTCGACTGAATGACCAAGATCGCAGTAAGAGGCCGTAACAAAGCAGGTCCTTTGATAACTTTCGAGGCGGACCGCCAAGCAGATTAGTTATGTACCTCCGCCAAGATGCAGTGGTCCTCCACAGCCTTCGACCTTCGATATTCAAGAGCGTGTCGTGGCTCCTGTGTTTCAGATTTTCGTGGAGTAGAGTGCTCGCCGGCTGAGGTCGCCTCTTGTCTCAGCCAAAGGCCGCCAGGGAAAACTTCATGGGAGAATGTCGACTAATTTGGGAGATTGTTATTCTTGCGCCAACAGTGACATCCGGCGAGACTGTCCGACCAGTGGGTAGCATCGTGGGATAGCACAGACTACGAGATCAGCCATGGTTCTTCACCTTTCATAGCTAGGCAGATGCTCATACACCGGCAGCCACGATGCAGGTCGCAAGAAGTTCCCGCTTTAGCGGCCCTTTGAACCGCTTTATCTTTTCGTATATCCTCGACCCTCTAGATCAAGACGCAGTGTTATGATGTTTATATGTCGAGTACTATGTACAGATAGCATTGTGTATATCAGTGGTTTAGAGACATGGTTAGTTGAAAGAATAAGTACGGGACAGTGAAGGTACGAACCTTAGAATATTTCACAATCGAGACCTTAGACGTAAGGCCGACTCGAGTAAAGGATTTTGCAAATGATCCTCGCTGAAGTGCATTATATGCCTAGGTGTATTAGTGTGATTAGTCCACGGGTAGTGTGAGACGGAAGTGGTAGCTTTCATGATGTGAATTAGTAAGATTGTTCGATCGAGAAACAAGAGAGTTCTGACTATGGAGGGTCGGGTTGAGGACGACACGTCAACCCGTGAGTCTGAATGAGACGGGTCGGGCTCGAGGTGGTCCCTCCAGTGGTAGGGTCACGAGGGTGCTAGGCCCAAGTTTAGATGACCATCGATGAGTTCGTGGATACGTTCTACCAGACCGGATCGAAGGCTTCAGGAATGGCCTTAAAGGAATTTGAGGCTAGTAAGGTGACCAAGTTTCGAGGTAGTGATTCCAAAGTTTTGGAAATCAAGCAACGATCAAGTATGGTACGATACTAGAAAGAGTTCAAGTGTTTGAGAAGAGTACGACGAGTAAGGAAAGAAGTGAACATGTGCTAAGAAAATAGGAACGATCATTTTGTTGTAGTCAAGACGGGCGAGTATCCTTTAGACCAGTGGTAAGATTTTGTGATGTAGGAGTGATTCCTCGCCGACTTGGGTTAAGTATTTACGCGTGTTATTTTGTGGCTGTGTGGCATTGGCAACTTGTTTAAGCATGAGAACCTTGTCGTTATCTCTGTTTGAGAAGGAACATTCGGACGAATGTTTCTGCGAGGGAGAATGTTATACCTCGTGATTTCCATAGTATGTACGCAGGCGCACGCATAAAAGTCTAAGCCTTAAGTTAGGCATAGACTAAAATTTGTGCACAACCCACTAAACGAATTATTTTTCGACTAAACGCTTTTCCGAACTTTGCGAGGGAAAATTACTGCTATGTCATTTATTATTTTTGGATTTTTCCGAGAGATGAAATATTTTGGACCAACGAGAGGCGACACTTGTCACCTCAAGTGGACGGGTGGCCGAAAGTGGGCGCTTTCTTGGCATTTTTGGGGCCTAAAACACGGGTCAATGTTTGGAGGATTTGTGAGTAGGGCTGTGGGCACTTGGGCAAATCCTCACCCTCCACTTGCCCCACTTGTCTTCATCTTGACCATTGATTTCCTATAAATACCCCCAATTTTTTTTTAGGTAAATGCAAATATTATTACTAATAACGAAAGAAAAGTTGTTACAATCAATCGCCGAGGTATCTCAAGCCTCAACGTAAAGTAAACAAGAAGTGAGGAGGAGTGGGTGGTCACCAAATGGTGCCATTACAAGAGGGGTTAAAATCATGTAGAACTCTATAAGATGTTGTTTTGATTCTCAGAATGACCTCTTCTCGCTGTAAAGCTTCAGGCCTTCAAAGAGCAATGTGTTTCTTGCCCTCCAAATCTCAAAGACCACTATGCAAAAAGTAAGCAAAATAGCTTTGGCTCAATGCATGTCCCATGTGATCTTTCTTAATCCACTTAAGGAGCTTTCAACAGCTTGTCATCGCTCTTCTAATGCCCAACCAATCTTTTATGTGCTTCCAAATCATGCAAGGTGTAGGGCAAGTAAAGAAGAGGTGTTCCTTGTTTCATTAGCTTGCTTGCGTAACCCGCAAGACTTATCCTCCAAGTTGAGATATGAAAGAGTATCCTTTGTAGCTGCTTTCTGCAAATTAGCCACACAAAGGAAAGAGAATTTGGGAGGAATGAAGACTTTCCAAATTTGTGACATCCAAGGCTTTTAACTCATGAGGCGCAAGATATCATACACTAGGCTTGAATCAAATTTACTGCTGGTACAACACTTTGTAAAGCCCTCAATAGCATTACCATGGCTACCAAAGATAGAAACAAATTTGTCGTGAATTCCACAAATCTTTTGAGTAAAGTGGAGTCCCTAGACGCACTTCATAGTCCCAAATTGTATTACCTCTCAAATAGGTCTATCGATCCATCGACCCACGGAGAATCAAGATCCATGTGAGTTTGCCAAATAGTCTGGATAGCAAGGCATGATTCCATTCCTTGATGTTCATAAGACCCAAGCCACCTTCATTGAGGCAAGCAAATGATATCCTGCGACTCGTGGTTTCTCCCATAAGAACTGAATACAAGCAGACCATACCTTGTTGATAATAGTGGTCGATAGAAGTGCCCTAACCAAAACTTCAACCCTCGACAACCGACTTGATAAGTTCCACTTGCCCGCATAAGAAAGAGTGTGATGTCCCCACTTCAATGTAATTCGAAATTGCACTAGCGAACGGAGCAAATTGGTCCACCGAGACTGAAATTGGGGACAAAGGGATCCACAAGTATCGCATCGAAAGCTACCAATGGCAAATCCCACTCGACAATATCAATTCACGAACAGAATATGCATTCCCGCTAAGTAGACAGAGGATTTGGACGTTAAGAGTTAGCCTGCAGGCAGCCTCCAACTCTTCCGCATAATTCATAAGAATCCCAATCAAGATATATCTCCTTTGGCAAAGAGTATGAGGTCATCCGCAAAGCAAGATGAGTAATGCCCAAATTCTAGCACTTTGGAAAATATGAGAAAGCTCTTGCCTCAATTTCTTCATTTTAAGCAAATTTGAGAGGTATTCCATGATAAGATAAAGAGAGTAGGGGACATAGGATCACCTTGTCTAAGGCCGCACTTACCTTTGAAGTATCCGTGTAGCTCACCGTTGATAGAGAGGGAGAAGGAGGTTGAGCTAACACATTCCATGATCCAACTTATAAATCTGTCTGGAAATTTTAGACTTCTTAGTACCAATTCGAGAAAACTCCAAGAGATCAGATTAAATGCTTTCCAAGGTCCACCATAAGCATACATCTTCGTGAGACTCGCTCTATTAAATCCTCTCACAAGCTCTTGTGCCACATATACGCTGTCCATCATGTTTCTTCCTTTCACAAAATCCCTCGATTTGTCAATGAGAGAAGGAAGGATCAATGCCATTCTCATAGCTAGAATCTTGTGATGATCTTATAGACCACATTAGTCAATCCGACGGGCCCAAATCATTTACCTTAGGATCATGATCAGTCTTTGGTAGTAGGGTAATGATGGTATGATTCACCGCCTAAAAAGAACTCCAGAGAGAAGAACTCGACACTTCTACAACATCACGGCCTACATCTCTCCATCTATTCTCAAGAAGGCAAATTAATAACCATCCGGTCCAGTGCCTTGTCATTGCCTATATCGTAAAGAGCTTCCCAAATCTCCTTTGGGGTGATGAAATACAAAAGTTGTAATCTCTCCTCTTCACTTAGCTTCGACCATAGTTGAACACTTCAGATCAAAGTTGTAGGATCCGAAGTACCTAATAGATCTTTGTAAAATTCAACAAGCAACTTCCTAACTTCTTCCGTGACGTAGTGATAGTACCATTCGCTTAACAAGAAAGTTAATTGAGTTCCCGACATTACCCTCTTGATCAAGCTTATGAAAGTATTTCGAGCATCTATCACTTCCAATCAAGTGTTTCGCCTTGACTTCCGCCTTACGTAGGTCTTTCCGCCTCAGAAGGTGTTTGCTCTAGCTTTTGGCGACTTAACTCGCTTTAGCTCTCATCAAAGGGATTTTCCATGTGTGCATTGATGGCCTCCTTAAACTCCATGTTTGCCCTTTTGCTCTTTGTTCAATACCCCAAAGTCACTTATGTTCAATGCCCTTAATGGTTGCTTTAAGGCTTTCAATTTGAGGCAAGGACGAATCGATAGCCTCCCAATATGTATTGTCTCCAACATGAAGTCAATATGTGCTCAAAGGTCAAAGTGAGAAAGCCACATATTCATGAACTTGAAAGGGCGCTTCCCAACATTATAGATGCAATAACTGGGCTATTACAGACAAATGTCCGAGACAGTTCCATAGGCATGAAATTGGCCGCGCATTCCGTGGTCAAATCACTCCAATTTTGATTCATCAACACTTATCAAGCTTGGACCAAATCGAACCATTTGTCCAAGTGTAGAAGGAACCGGAAGAAGTAGCGCTTCTAGTCCATGAGAAATCCCGAATTACTAAGATCCCTATGCATAAGGCGTGAGATGAGGACCCCACCTTATCATTAGGTTGAAATAAGTGTTGAAATCTCCCATAATTATCCAAGGCTTAGTGATGCCAATGCCCAAGTGAGTAAGGTGATGCCAAAGCCTTCTATCCGAGCTGCTATAAACTGTGTACACAAATGTGGCAAGGAAGGACACTTGTGTTATATTGCAACTTGCCTGGACATGGATATGCTGAGAGTCCATACCAAGCACTTCGCAACGAACCCTAGAGGGATGCCAAAGTAATAGCATTCTTCCGCCTCCAATGAATTCCAAATTTGAGCACAACTTCCAAGCTTTGAATCTTGAGTAGAGAAAGATTCTGGCCTCGCCGAGAAAGTTTAGTTTCCAATAGACAAATCATAGCCACATGTCGCTTTTGTGATACTACACACTATAGCTTGCATGATGCCTTATCCCTTTGTCCGCAAAGACCACTGGACATTCCAACAAAGTATTTTCATTAGGAAACAAAGGAGGTTTTGTTAGCACTCTCCGCGCTTGGTCGCTTTCGCTTCCCACCGCTGCCCATTCTTTTTGACAAAACTTCTTTCCATCCATCATCTTTGTTGCTGGAAGCCATAGCATGAGATTCAACCAAGCTATGTTCCCGCTGCTCAAAGGTAACGCTGTGTGACACAATTTGAGCCTTTTCCGTAGCACCCTTTGTATGTATCTCCATCCAACGAAGGTTGCGCTTCAAAGGCATCTCGTAATCAGAATGTTTTGACTCACAACTTATCCTAACATGCTGTGCACCGCCATAGTGAGAATTAGGCAAATGAGGACCTTTCTTGAGAATCCCAAGAAACATGGTGGGCCGAATGACCTAAAACCGGAGGACTTCACTACGTGATGCTTCTCCAAAACTTCCTGCACTGGAGGTGTTGTGTGCTCACTTTCTTCAATGTCCATAAAGTTATTAGCATCTACTGATGTTGAGAAGTTGGTGGATGAGGAGGAGGGTTAGTTCCACCCGTACCTCTGTTGACCTCCAAACAAGTAGAATCTTCCTTATTGTTAGGGGGTACCTCAGTATTGCGTTTTTTGGGAGCTTCCTCATTGTTGTCATCATCCCTCAGCTTCCTACACTTCAAATGGTTGTGCCCAAAAGCCGCACAATGATAGCAAAAGTCCGGGTAATTCTCATAGTTTACCCTTTGAGTATACCTTCTGTTATCGGGGAGTTTGACGACAAAATCCATTATCGCTCCTCGCTAACATCCACTTCCACTGTAACTCTTGCATAGTTCATTTTAGACCTTTCCTTAGTATATTGATCCGCAAAGAGGTTTTCCTACACGTGAAACAATCTTACTAAGGCCCGTGCACTCCAAATAGAAAGGGGAATGTCCTAAAGTGACCCAAATAGAATGTCCATGAATAAGTTATCCGTTATTAGAACTCCTTTATTGATAGCCTTGAGCATCATAGTTTTCCCGTAGACCATATAAGGGCCTCCGTGAAGTACATTAGTGCGATCCTCCTCCGTCATGAATTTGAACATTGTCCAGCCTTTGCCATATGGTATAATACGCATTTAACTCCCATCCTTTCACAATGGTATTCAACGCTTCTCTTCCCTGAAAGGACCCGTAAGCAACCTATTAGGCAATAGCCCCATGTTTCTATGAAAGGAATTCATCTTCAACTTCTATATCTACTTCCCTTGTTGTTCAATAAATTGTAACTTCATACCCTTTGCCTCATCCTAGTTCCCGCAAAGACTCAAAGATAAGTCTTTTTAGGGAAGGTACCTTTGCCATGGCTTGGGGGAAGATTGTTATGAGTAGTAGCGTGCAGAATATGACGGGTTTAGAAGATGCATTAGTGTGTAAATCATCGGGAGGTATATCCGAGGTATAGGCAGAGGGGTTGAGTAGAGGAATCGAGCTCAGCCCGCGACAGAGAGAGGATTCGCACCATTTGGGAGGGTAGGAATTTGTGTTGGGTTTCGTGAGTAAAAAGGAAGAGAAGATAGAAGGGGTGAGGTGTTGTGTAATTCAGAGGGTAGTGAAGGGGTATTAGATGAGAGAGGAGGTATGTTCAAGACTTTACTCGAATCCAAAGAAGTATTAAAGACGAAAGGTTTGTTGTGATTCTTGACATTAACTCCACTTAGCAAACTATCTAAAGTAGGGAAGGCTTCATTAGTGACACTTAAAGAAATCTGGGGTTGTTGTCTTAAAACACGAGAGGACTCTTTGGATCCCGCAACATTCAAGGCTGACCCCTCATCTCCCGCGTTATTAATGGTCATGGAGTTCCTAGGCTCCTTGGAAATAGAATTAGCTTTGTTTCTCACAACTGACTTAGCTCCTTGCTTTACGGGAATAGTTAATGACCCATGGTTATCCACCTGCCCCGTCTTGGAAATCAGACCATCATAAAGACCCGTTGCATTTAAGTCTAACATATTGGTTCCCGAGATATTAATGTTCATGGTTTGCCGAGGCACCTTGGAATTAGAAGTAACTTCGTGCCCCACAACTGACCTTTGTCTTTGCAATGCGGGAATATCCCTCGACCCTTGGACTCCCTTATGAACCGGTTTAGAATTCTATCCCACGAAATGACCCGTAATTGATGGAGACTCCTTGATACCCGTAGCATTAAATGGCGATGCCTCGGCTCCCGCGGCATTAAAGTTAGGTACCTTGGGGAAATAGAACTCTTCTTTTCCACCAACTGAACTCGATCCAAGCATAATGGGAATGCTCAAAGGCTCAATAACTCCCGTCGCCTGCCTTAGCTTTTTGTCCCACGCAATGGCCTGCTATCAAGGGGCTCTTCGATACCCACGATTAAATCAGGACCCCTGGCCCCGTGATCATTAATGATAGGCACTGTGTTTCCACCAACAGAACTCGATCCAAGCATAATGGGAATGCACAGAGTCTCATGGACTCCCGCCTGCACCGCCTTAGCCTTTCGCTCTCACGCCGCCCCGCTCTTCAAGAGGTTCTTTGGTATCCGCGACATTAAATTGAGACACTTTGGCACCCGTGAAAGGTTATTTAGGATTAGAAATCTCTTCAATACTCCCAACTGATCTAGATCTAAGCATAACAGGATAATTCCTGAACCCATGGACACCCACCTGACTACCGAATCACGACCACGACTTGACCCGGTTTGGACCCGAGTATGTCAGCACTCCGATCATCAACAATTGCAATTCCTGACCCATTTTTTTTTCCTTTCCTTCTTGCCTGAGCAGATTTCCAGGCATTGTGGGGGTACTCATTTCCGGCAGAGTAATGTATGATTAATTCCGGTTGGTTATCGTGAACCACTAAAATTTCCTTCAAACCCACTATTATCCAAGCCCTCGACTTCTATACTTTTGCCCCATTCATGTATCTTTTGCAAGATAGAATCGTCGCTACATTCTCGTGGGATACGGAATCAAAGTGATACATGAACTAGCATCGTTGGTCCAAATCGACGGATCGATTTTCTTCAACAATGATCGACTTCCGCCATTTTTTCTTTTTCTTAGTTCCGCCTTCACGAACTTCCCGAGCCTCCCAATCATTGTTGAGCGTGTAATGTTTAGACCTTTTCATGCCGTACATTAAACTTCAAATCGTGGTGAAACAATGGTAGAATATAGGGGAAGATGGGAAAACCAAGGAGCAACTAAGGGAAAACGCTGAGAGCTTTCCTTAGTGAGAGAAACTTCTCTCTAACTCATTTTTCCCTTTGGATAATACCCCATTGTTGAAGACTTCTTCATTCACTCCACACCTTCTAAGTCTTGAAAATCCTCCCCTCTTAGAAGCTCTCGCCCAAAGAGCCTCCCTCTCCTCATGAGGCCTCAGGCCGGCAGGTACCCCTTCCTAGTGGTTCTAGCCGAGGTTACCCCCCTACCTTGAGTTGTTCTCGTAAAATACACCCCCTCCCCTTGGTAGAAAAGTATTCTCCAAGTATTGTTGCTATTCCAAAATACCTTGGCCCAAATACCTTGTAATATTCCAAGGTTACACCTATACTAAAAGCCCAGAAATGCTATTATACTTCCTTTAGCCACTAAACGAAACCCTAAGGAAATCTTCATAGCGAGTTGAAGTATTAAGAAGAAGTTGTGTAGAACTTCTAAGGGTTGTTTGGAGCGGTTGAGCGCCTGCAGTAGAGCTAAACGCTGCTCGTGATCGACATTAAAACTTGGATAATTTTGGGCTTATCGAGGTAAATACTTTGTCATTCTATCAGCAATTGGAAATTACATAATCGTAGTAGTATAGAAATGAGTATAAGATATATAGAAGGATGGTATAAGAGAAGAGAATTGAATTGAAATCACATCGTAAGAATATTAAGAAGAAGATCGAATCAGATTTACATGTGATCGTATTTACAGAGACTCACAGATTGGCAGTGGAAGTCGCCCAATTTTCCGTAGCTTAAAGGAATCAGATTCAGAATTATTCTCAGAGTAGTCTAGATGTTGATAGACTTATTTGACCGAAATAGTCAAGATCGCGAGTAGCGATTCTACTCGGGGTGGAAAAGGCTAGCAGGATTACAAGATTTCTGGAGCTTTTTGCTAATAATGATAATCATCGCGAGGTGTGATTCTTCCTATCCTCTCGAGCATGATATTTTAAAAGAATATATATAGTACTAGACGATGTGTTAACCGAACGTGGTTTTACTTCATGTCTTTGACTCGAGTTTTAAATAATATAAGAATCTTCAAGTATTTCAAAAGAATTAAGAATCATTTTGAAAGAAGAGAAATAATTGTTTTAAAAGCTTAAGAGTTATACTAGCTTTATGGGAAGTTAGGTATAACGACTTAAGAGAAATAAAAAGAATGGTTTATTGATTTTAGAAGTTAAGAGGATTAATCTTAAAAGATAAGAGACTTGACTTAATCGAATTGATATGGAAGTTGTTTAGAAGTGTGAAACCTCATTCGTGAGTAATGAGTACTTGGTTTTTAAAGAATAATGTTTTTACTGATTTCGGAAATGAGAATAAGTATCGAATGAACCACTGCCGTGTTCATAAAGGAAAATGTATTGACAAATAAGTGATTATGTTAAAACCAGTAGAAACCTCCATCTGCATAGAAGCTAAGATAAGACAAAATTGTATTACATTTCCTAGATCATGGCTGCTTTCATAAGATTGTTATAAACAAAAATCCCTCATAAGGCATATGTTGCTCAAAATGTTTTAAAAGAGAATTACGTTGTTAAATGATTAAGACTATGAACTATGAAATCTTTCGAGAATAAGAGACACGAATATTTGAAATTAGGCAAACTTGAACTTTGGAAAAGAATGTTGTAACTTGATTTTAAAAGGAGAAGTGTTTTGGTTTACTTAAAAATGTTAGTCACTCTATTTTTATTATACTGCATCGTGACCTTTGTAAAAGAAATAGATCCTTTAAAAGAATTTATCGACGTAGTACTGGGTTAAAACCCGACTTTGGCATAAAACGAAAGTACTCGAGTCAGGTGTAACTTGCCTATGTTCATGCGTGATAGCCTTGTCGAGCTAGTATTGTATTTCTGTACAACCTCGTCTCTCAATGGAGGGCCTGCTGATTTGTTATGAAATTACTCGACGCATCGCAAAGGACGAGAATTCCACCGCACGCCTCGCTGATAGTGTTATTCCACGGACTAGCTCTTCACGAGGTTTTACTAATTCGCCTTGGTATCCGTGGTCTGTGATTGCCCCGCCTCGTGGCCGATTCGCCTCGTACTGGTAGTTAGCCTTCGTGACTTGCCCCTGCTCGCTTTAGTGGCGGTCTCGCGATACTACCGCATCCGTAGTTAGCTCAGATTGCCCCGCCGCCACGTGACACGCCTTGGTATCCGTAGTCAAGCCAGATTTGCCTCAGACGCCTTCGTTTGAGTCTCGTGATACGGCCTTGGTATCCGTAGTTAGCCCTCAGATTTGCCGGCCACCACGTGACACGCCTGGTATCCGTAGTCAAGCCAGATTTGCCCCGTGACGCTCCGTGGTTCGATTGTATAGTATTGTTAGTACGGCCGTATCCGTAGTTGGCTTTCGACTTGCCCCAGCTGGTGATGCGCTGTATCCGGTAGTTAGCCTTCATACTTGCCTGCATTTTATGACTCGTAGGACTTCGAGTTCATTTGTACCTCGTGTTATTATATCATAGATCGCCAAGAGCGGGAAGGTATTCCACGCATGATTGATGCTGAGGCGCGAGACCCATAGTTATATTTGAGTGATGACTTGAGGGCGCGAGTCCATGACTTACATGATCGCTATTTATTATGGATCAGAGTTTGCTATCATACGGTTCCCGCTTTATATAGACTACTATGATTTCATTTACGATTTTCGCCACATACTGTACTGGCCAGATTGACCTCCTTCGGGCCGCTCACGCCGCAGGTAGAGGTACACCGCCGCCGATCCTCGCCTCCTGTGATCACAAGTCAGATTGAAAGCTCTGCTTCTCCTGGCTTATCTTTTCGTATAGTCCTCACATCGTAGGTACTTGTACATCTGTGGGTATGGCGGGCCCCGTCCCGCCATGTTGTATAAAAACTCTGTAGGTCCTGTAGTATCACAAGTGTGGTTTGTGCGATGTAACTGCTCAGCTTTTAGTATATATGCAAAAGGTAACCTATTGTTGGCCTGTTTTTATTCATATCTCTTGTTTAATGTTTTAAGTTTTTATTTCCGCTGATTTTCTCTGATGTTGTATCACTAGGGTGCCCGGGGTAAGCCACCAGTCATGGGCCCGGGATCGGGTCGTGATACTTGGACCGTATCTACTTTGGACTATATTTACTTTGGACCTTCCTTACTTATTATTATTACGGCGAGAGATTGTTAATCGCGCTCCGCTTGGGGCGTGTTATCCCCTTCTTTACTTATTATTATTATGAACGGAGATTGTTAATCGCGTTCGCTTGGGCGGTTATCCCCTTCCTTACTTATTATTATTATGGCGAGAAATTGTTAATCGCGTTCGCTTGGGGCGCATATCCCCTTCCTTACTTATTATTATTATGAAGGAGAGATTGTTAATCGCGCCCGCTTCGGGGCGTGTTATCCCTTTTTACTTATTATTATTATGAATGAGAGATTGTTAATCGTTCGCTTGGGCGGTTATCCCCTTCTTTAATTTTCGGGTTATTTCACCTATTTGACGGCATGTCGCTACTATTATCGGTCTTGATAAAGGTGGAGAATTGAGTAAAACTGGAAGTACGCCCAATTTTTCGTAGAATAAAAGAAGTCTTACTTAGAAAAATCCTACCAAAAACTAGAAGTTGATAGGCGTGTTTTGACTATTATAGGTTGACACTCATACGACATATCCGACTTGGCAAGTGGATTTAGCCGGAGGCACGTGAACCTCTTCGTGATCTTTTCTGCATGATATTTGCGAATATATATAAGACGGTAGACGCATACGTGTTAAACTAAATTTGGCTTTACTTTGATGTCTTTGACTCGAGTTCTAAATAATAAGAATCTCGAATATTTCAAAAAGAGTTATGAATCATTTTTCGGAAGAAAAGTAAGACTTGGTTTTAAATAAAAAGCTTAAGTGTTATACTAGCTTTATGGGAAGTTAGGTATAACGACTTAAGAAAGATAAGGAAAACGGTTTATTATTTGTTTATCAAATGCTTGAAATAATGTTTGAAAGTATGATAAGTTGGTTTGATAAACATGTCATGATGTTGCATGTGTCTGTATCTTATAACTCTTGTGATGTTTGTGTAAAGGAGGTTATTCTTGTTGTGCTTATGTTGTCTAACGATAAGTCGTTGTGTTCGATTCTTGTGGTGTTTGTGTAAGGAGGTTATCCTTGTTGTGCTTATATCATTTACCCTCCTGACTTGTTCTGATGTCGGGGGTTAAGCTGCCCCCCGATGCGAGGAATACCTCACGCGGTCCGTGACCTACGCGAGTCGCGGAGTTCCAGGATCAGGTGCGAGGAATACCTCACGCGTCTACGTGGCCACGCGACTACGGAGTCCGTGACGATGCCGAGGATTAGCTACCCTCGATGCGAGGAATACCTCACGCGCCTAGTGGCGTATACGCGATCGCGGAGTCCATGATTAGGCACGCATAATGATACTATGGGCGATCGCCTTGCTTCGATCATTCGCGCCTAGAAAAGACCGCTTACATTATATCTATTATTGCTCTTGCTTGTGATGCGGCACTATGTGCGTTAACTTGGTTTGTTTCGTATATATTGTGAATTGGTTTTAAAATGTTATGGTTATATTTGAGTAACGACCTCGAGGCGCGAGTCCTCGACTTGACATGATCAAGGCATATATCGTATATCGTGAATTGGTTATCATATATGTCTCTGCTTTATATAGACTATTATGATTTCACTTACGTGATTTTCGCCATACTTGGTACCGTTGTAATCGACCTCCTTCGGGCCGCTCATGCCGCAGTAAGGAAAATGCGTGGATCCTCGCCTTAGGATCTTTACTCGTGTCGTGAGCTCCATTTCTCCGGAGGCTCGACTTTTGGTATGGTTCTCCCTGGTATTGTAGATGTTTTGTATATTCAGGGTATGACGGGGCCCTTTCCCGTCATAGTGTTTACGCCTTCTTAGAGGTCTATAGTCCTATTGTAATGTTGTGATGTAATTGTTCACTCTTGGGTATTTATATATATGCCGAAAGACAACTTTTCTTTGGATAGTTTGTTCTTACTCTTTATCGTTTCATGTCTTTGTTTTACATTCCGCTGGTTACTCGTCAGATGTCTACTGGGTGCCCGTAAGGCACACCATGGGCCCGGAACGGATTGTGACAAAAGTGGTATCGAGCGCTTAATCCTGGAAAGTGTCTCATGCATCGTGTCAGTAGTCTTGATTATCTGTGTTGTACACCACATCTATAATCGTGAGGCCGCAGACATTTAGGATTGGTTTCATTCTTCTCACTCGAGATCGTGCCTTAGAGTCGTGTTATAGGTTGTACTGCCACGACTGCCCGGCTCGTGGATCGTGCCTTACCCGCACCCAAGCGCCATACATCGAGAAAATCAGCGGAAATATAAAACAAGACAAGAAACATTATTAAAAAGGAGAAACAGCTTATCTCAAGAAAGCTCGCTTTTCGCATATATATAAAAACATTGTTTTGCAGCTACATCCCAACTGCATAATAGACTACGCACTTAAGGAAGTACACAACTATGGCGACAGTGGCCCCGCCATACCTCGAATGTACAAAACTATCTACAATACAGGAGATCATACCTAAAAGCAGAGCCTCCGAGAAGACGGAGCTCCCGACACCAACGCAAAGATCCTAAGGACGTGGATCTAGCACTGCTGCCCTTACCGCGCATGAACGCAGCCTCAAGGAGGTCAAGATAACAATGTACTAAGTATGCGAAATCAGAAGTACTTAAATGAAAACATATCATTTTAAAATCAGTTTACATATACGTATGAAACAACCAAGGTAACCGCACATAGTTCCAAAGAGTCGTGATGCCGAGGCGGTGACACCGCATCTTCGCCGCCAAAGAGTCGTGAGTTCCCGCATGTATTCCCGCACGACCTCCGTATCCTCCCGAGAGGAGATAGAGTTTTGCATCGATGTTCTCGATACTCGACCTATATCCATTCCGCCATACGTAACGGCACCCGCCGAGTTGAGAGAGTCAAGGATCACCGAGATATTTGTCGGAGAAGCGGCTTCATCGACCTAGTGTTTCTCCCGGGAGCGCCGTATTGTTCGTGAAGAAGAAGGATGGGATGCGATGTGTGTTGATTACGTAGTCAATAAGGTGACTATTAAGAATGATACCCCTTCCCGTGATTGACGACTTGTTCACCACAGTGCGCGAGGTGTTTTTCCAAGATAGACCACGATCCGTTACCATCAAAAAGGCTAGTTAGGAGCCTGATGTCCCTAGATCGCATTCCGACCCTGTGACGGCACTATGAGTTCAGTGGTCATGTCTTTCGCTTGACCAATGCTCCGACGGTATTTATGGATTTGATGAACCGAGTGTTCAAGCCATTTTTGGATACGCTTGCGATAGTATTCATAGATGACATCTTGATTTATTCTCGCCAGAGCGGAGCACGCGAGCATTTGAGGACGGCGAGAGTTCTCCGAGACCAGCAGCTAGATGCCAAGTTTTCATGCGAGTTTTGGTTAGCTTCGTGGCATTCTTAGTGGCACATTGCCGGGCCGATGGTATTCGGTGGATACGAAAGATCGAGGCGCCAAGAGTTTGCCTAGACCTACTACTCGGCAGAGGTGCGCAGCCTGGGCTCATGTTACTACCGAGGTTTGTGGAGAAGTTTGTTTATTTCAAAGATTTTGACCAAGCCGACTCGTATGGCCTAAGTTTCAATGGACGGATGTCATGAAGCGGCTTCCAATTACTAAAGGAGAAGTTGACGATCGCCTCAGCTTACTCTTCCGCAGGTCCAGACGGCTACATGTGGTTTATCACGATGCCGCATCGGCTTGATGTATTGATGCAGCAGGGCAAGGTTATAGCTTACGTGTTACACCCCGTATTTACAGGACATGTTTTAAGAACGTACGTAAGAACTCACAAGTGTTAAGATTTGAGACTTGAAAAATTTATCGGAATTATGAAATTTGTCGGAAAACGTTTTGTTGCGGACGAATGGGAGGCGACACGGTCACCCCTTAAATGATGCTCGACGAAATAGGCATGGCCAAAATGGTCATCGACCATAGTCTTAAGATGACAAAGTCTTGCAAGCGCGAGCTTGAGAAAATCGACCAAAGTCAAAGGTCCCACAAGTCTTGATATTTAATAGGAGATCATCCAAACCACCCAATTGTTTGCATCTTGACCCTACATTACACTCTA
The DNA here is from genome assembly GCA_029844215.1 of Przewalskia tangutica. Lineage (NCBI taxonomy): Eukaryota > Viridiplantae > Streptophyta > Magnoliopsida > Solanales > Solanaceae > Przewalskia > Przewalskia tangutica. Next base: position 48,698 of record JAQGDG010000433.1, read on the forward strand.
TAATACTAGTAGGAGTAGACAAGCTTAAACACTGAGCCAAATATCACAAAAATTGGAAGAACCCATAGTAGCTCTCGGTTTGCCCTCTCTTCACAAAAAGAATTTTTGTTTCTTGTCCAATAAGCCCCACACTTTAAACCAAGGTTCCTATGTGTATTGTAGGCATATCTCAATTGAAAATCTCGGAAAAAATAGTTTTCTGTTAGTCGCAGTTTAAAACCTAGTGGCTTTCTAGGTTTTGGATCGAGGTTTGAAGGAAAGTTGTTGGTGTGGTTCTATGGTCTCAAGGAGCGGATTGAGGTGTCTTGATGAGGCTCTAGGTTGCTAAGGAGCAACTTCTGTTTTGAAGATTCGATTACAATTGCTGAGGTATAATCTTGTTCTTTGAAAGTGTTACAAGATTATTTATATTGTTGTGTTAGCTTTATACGCTGCTAGAACGAAGTTGTTAAGTTGAAGTTAATAAGTATTATGGATTACTTGTAGCTTAAGTTCAAATGAAAAGTAAGTCATGTTGTTGGAATACAATTTGATCGTTACTAGAATCGCCGCATGTAATTGACTCAAGATTATAGTAGTTATATTTAGTCATGACTAGATATCATGTTATGCTACCAAGTTGATTGAAATGGAAATTCGATAAGAATTAGTATTGTTGAACTCAAGGTACGAATTTGGACTTGTAGTTTGTATTAGTTTGTTATTCATTTGTATCGACTACCTTCTATATTGTCGCGAGCCAATCGGGCTGTTTGGTTATTGTATTCACTTTGAAAAAGGTGGCAAAGTGAATAGAAACAAAGGAGGCGCCGTCCGATTTTCCGTAGAATTTAGCGACTAAGCACCTAGAATATTCTACGCTTCAAGTAAGAGGTTAACGGACGATTGTGAACATTATAGGTCAAGTACTAAGTATAGCGATCCTACTAAGGATGGATTAGCTATCAAGATCAAGTACTTTGGAGCATTTTGCCACGTGTCGATAATCGTCGAGGTATGTGAACCCCTTCTTTCTTTGGCATGATCCTACGATGAAATATCCATGTGATAGTATTTCATGATTCCTTCTACTCTTAGAAGTTGAAGTATTCACGCTGTTGATCCTAAGTTAAAAGTATGTTAAATTGTCCTAAGTCCTTACTAGGTCTTACGAGACGCTGTAAGAATGGTTAGGAAATTTTGAGATCGATTTAAAGCTTTGTGCCTTGTTTTATAAGTAAGTAAGTAAGATGAATTTATTTGTGAAAAGGAGGTTGATTTTAAAAGTGGAAGTTATATGATGTTAAAGAGAATAAGCTACTTGATTTCTAAAGTGTAGATGACATGATTTTATAAGTGTAAGTAAACGGACTTTAAAGAATGTATGTTATGAAGTTTTAAGACTATGAACTTTGATTTTCTTTAAAGGATTATAAGACTTTATTTTACAAGTTAGAGACGTTATTTTTAAGATACGGGTTACTTGATTTACTTCTAAAGTTAAGAGGCTTGATTTGAAAGAGTATGTGACTTGAGTTTTAAAAGTATATGTTTATTGATTTAAAGAGAAGGAGTTTTACGATTCTTTTAAGTATGTATGTACGTAGTATTTTGGGCCTAGTTTCCTAATGTTGTAAGAATGAAAGTGTCATAAGTTCTCTAAAATGAAAGGTTGTTATAATAGCTTTACGGAAGTTGTTATGACGACTTAATAAGAAGTGAAAAGATGGTTTTAAAATGTTATGTAAGGAAAATCACACCGAGCCTACCAATAGGCCTGATTATGTTATGAAAATACACCGAGCCTACAACAGGCCGGATTATGTTATGAAAATACACCGAGCCTACAAATAGGCCGGATTACGCATGAGATACACCGAGCCTACACATAGCCTGACACGCCATATTACCCCGAGCCTACACATAGGCCGGTTACGCCATCAGACACCGAGCCCCACAGCGGCCGGATTATGCTACATGATTCCACAAGATAATCGAGCCCCACAGGCGGGCCGGGTTATGCTACATGATTCCACAGTACACCGAGCCCCACAGGTGGGCCGGGTTATGTCACATGATTCATCAGTACATCGTGTCCCGCAAACGGGCCGGGTTATGTTATGTAAGATATGTGTTATGTGAAAAGACTCGATTAAACTCTTAAGTATGTATGTAAGAATACGAGGTTAATTTATTGAAAGAAGGAAAGGAACGCTAATATACGATTGATTTCGGAGATAAAATGACATTCTTTTGTACGCTTACGACCGCTTATCGTATGCTATTTCTCGCTCCATATTCGACTGTTAATCGAATTTCTTCGGGGCCGCTCATGCCCGCAGGTTTTAGGTACCTGTGTTGGTGATCCTTGCTCATAGGATCTCTGCTCACTGGAGAAGCTCCATTTGCTCCGAGGCTTATCTCTTGGTACGGCTTTCCCGGTAGTAGATTCATGTATATTCGTGGTATGGCGGGCCCCGCCCCGCCACGCTTGTTCGCTTGTTATTCCTAGAGGTCCGTATTCACATACGTGGTCAGGGTAAGAACCGAGATGTACTTTGATTATGTTTTACTATGGAAGCGACTGATCGGCCAGCCTCGTGACGCTTTTACTTACCTACGCGCTTATGTCAGGTATGTTCACGCTATTCTCCGATGTATATTGAACGGTGCCCTGTAGGGCACCGCCGCGCCCGGTCGGTCGTGACATTACGCATCTCGACACCAAGAAGCATGATAAGAACTACCCCACACATGACTGAGTCGCAGCCGATTCACGCCAAGATCCGAGACATTATTTGTATGGAGTTCATGTGATATTTACACGCACTCACAAGAGCCTCCAAGATATCTTCACCGCAGGAGCCGAACTTGCATGCAGACGGTGGTTAGAGCTACTCAAGGATTATGATGTCAATATCCTATACCACCCAGCAAGGCCAACGCGTGGCGATGCCCTAGTCGTAGGTCGACGGGTAGTCTATCGACGATGTGCAGAGAGAGGGGCACGATCCGCGAGTTACATCACCAGCGAGCCTTGGAGTCCGATTGATTGATTCGATAGTAGTGGGGTTCGGTTCGAGAGGTTGCCGAGTCTTCCATCGCCGGCGAGGCAAGAGGCGACAGATGAGGATCCGATTATGACGCGTATCGCGATACGGCCTTCGGCGGAAGGGTCCATTTGGCGTGGCACCGGCCGGGTGCTAAGGTTTGAGGGAATATTGTGTGTTCCAGATATTGCAGGACTTCGACAGCAGGTTCTGGGGGAAGCACACAACGCGCGTTACTCTATACATCCGGGGTCGACAAAGATGTACCACGACCTCGACCTGTATCGCGGACGGCCCAAGAGGACGCTGCAGAGTTTGTTGCTCGCCCGAGCTGTCGCCAGGTCAAGGTAGAGCACCGCAGGCCCGTGGGTTGTTGCAGGCGTTAGAGATTCCGACATGGAAGTGGGAGGTGATCAATATGGACTTTATTACAGGGTTACCTCGCACTCAGAGGAAGCATGATTCTATCTGGGTTATCATCGACAGGCTGACGAAATCAGCCCACTTTCTTCCCGTTAGGACGACCTTTTCAGCCGAGGATTACGCTAGACTTTTCATCCGAGAGATCGTGAGACTACATGGGGTCCATATATCTATCATATCGCATGCAGGATCTCGCCACGCTAACTTCCGGAGGTCTTTCCAGGCGGATTAGCGACGCAGTGAGCCTCGTGATCGCATTTCATCCTCAGATCGACGGACAGCGGAGCGCATCATCCGTAAACTCGAGGATATGCCGCGAGCCCGTGTTATTGATTTCGTGGTAGCCGAGGATCATTTGCCGCTAGTAGAGTTTATGATAACAACAAATTATCACCCAAAGATCCGACGGGCGCCTTACGAGGCCTTATATGGAGGAAGTGCAGATCACCGATATGCTGGTTTGATGTAGGTGAGGTGCAGTTAGTCGGGCCAGACTTGGTTCAGCAGGCGGTAGATAAGGTGAAGCTTATCCAGAGCGTTATTGATACCAGAGTCGCATAAAAGTCGATGCAGATCATCGCCGACATTTGGAGTTCGAGGTCACGATTTGGTTTTTCAAGGTATCACCCACGGCGGCGCGATGAGGTTTGTAAGAAAGGAAGCTCACCAAGGTACATCGGGCCTTATCGATTATCCGTAGAGTAGGCAATGTTGCTCTATGAGTTGATCTGCCATCCGATCCGAGGCAAGACATCCAGCTTTTCCATGTTTCTACGCCGGCGAGACGACGGATCCGCTCAGAGCGCACCCGATTGATGATGTTCAGTGACATAGAGTTATCATATGAGGAGATTCCCATAGCGATACTCGATCGCCAAAGTTAGGCGATCGCGACAAAGGATGTGGCTTCCACAAGGTCTTATGGCGGAACGAGAACAGAGAGGAGATGACGTGGGAAGCAGAGGAGGACATGAGGCAGAAGTATCCTCACTTATTCCCCGCACCTCCAGGTAACTCACTTTCCTACTGGTTAATTCTAAATTGTCATATGTACTTAAGTGTTTTATTTATGGCCACATGTGGCATTTTTCAAGTTATGAGGGACTATGCCGTTATCTGTGTTATTTGAATCTTGAAGGAACATTCGGGACGAATGTTTCTAAGAGGGGGAGAATGTTATGCCCCGTAGTTCCGGAGTATGTATGTGAGGACGTACATACGAATGTATACACCCTAATTAGGGTAAGAATGATAGAATTGTTTTCCGACGGAAATTATTCCGAACCTTGTGAAGGAAATTTTACGTTTTCAATATTTTTACGATTATGGAATTTTTCCGAGAGATAAAATATTTTTGACTAATGCAGAGGCGCATGTTGTCACCCCTAGATTGGGCCATGTTGGACGAAATTGAGTGGGCAAGTCAAATAGTCAAGGTCTTGCATGGCTTTTGTAGAACAAGTGTAGAAAGGAACCTACACAAATAATCTCTACCTTACATATGTTTCAATCCTAACCCTTGGTTGTGCTATATAAACCCCTTTAGTTGATGAAAATCTTCCACACTTAGTATAATTCAAGACTTGAAAACATTTCCCTCTCCCTCCTTCACTTTGCTCTCGTCAAACAGCCCCCTTCCCTAACCAAATGTTGTCCAAAAATTCTCAAACTTATAAGTGTTCTTCCTTTATGTGTTAGGAAGATTAGTAACCAAAAGTTAGATAAGATTTCACACCCATAGCCTCAAAAACCTCACAAAAGCCGAGAGTGGGCAGTTTTGAAGCCTAAGTGTTCTTCACCTTTTTGGAGTTCATTCTGAATGAAGTTGGTTAGGAACTTCTAAGGGTGACTTGTGGTGACTTGGAGCACAAAGATTTCGAGCTAAAGCACAAATATTTCGAGCTAAGACTTGCTTGGACAACTTTAAGTTCTTGGATATCATAGGCTATTTTGAGGTAATGAATCTTAACCTCTTTATAAGTTGATTATTATGTATATATGAATATTATACATATATTGGAAGTATATTATGGACTATAAGACATAAAGAAAGATTTGGATCTTGTTAAGATGTTAAAAGGAAAATTGGCATATTATCCATTAAAATGGTAAAAATGTATTCCATTACTTACTAAGAAGTTAACAACAAAGGAACTATAACTTATATAAAGATCGAATATAAGTCAAGGACTAATGAAGTAATCGATAAGTAAAATTGTAAAAGTTGGCCAAGGACCCCAACTTAAGGACCGTGATCTACTTTGGACCGTATCTACTTGGACCGTATCTACTTTGGACTATATTTACTTGACCTTCCTTACTTATTATTATTACGGCGAGAGATTGTTAATCGCGCCCGCTTCGCTTGTTATCCCCTTCTTTACTTATTATTATTACGGGAGAGATTGTTAATCGCGCTCCATTCGGGCGGTTATCCCTTCCTTACTTATTATTATTACGGGAGAGATTGTTAATCGCGCCCGCTTGGGCGCGTTATCCCCTTCCTTACTTATTATTATTACGGCGAGAGATTGTTAATCGCGTTCGCTTTGGGAGTGTTATTGTCACGCCCAACCTCGCCAGGATCGTGCCCTACCCGGGCACCCTTCTACCTTAACAACTAAGCAAATCATGAATTTAATAACAACCTTTTTTAAAAAAACAATTGTACGGCAAGTGGCAAAGCCAAAAGGTCGATATATAATATACATGAAAAAGACACTACACCGTATACGCAGTCCAATCCCACATATGAATACATACCTCTAAGAGTTATATCAACTATGACGGACAAGGCCCCGACGCACTCCATAATCAGATAAAGCTCAGACCAAAGAACTTATACACAAAAGATAAACTCCGAACAGTAGGAGCTATACAAAACTCGAAAGGTGGTCCTACACTGCCGATCACCAAACAAATACAGATCTAAACTCAAGCAAAGATTAACGCAGCCAAGGAGGTCAAGACGGGAATGTACCAAGTATGTGAAATAGTAAATCAGAATGAAATCATAACACTAAACAAAACAGAGACATGTAAGATAGCCAACCTACAAGACACAATACATAATACCATATCAAGTCGTGACGATGCCTCACAGCCATTACTAAATATAACCACGGGTCTCACGCCCATAATATCAATCATGCCCGTGAAATCCTTCCTCACCGCCATCATGATAATCAAATTACAAGACATCAGGCCTTACTAACAATGAGAGTAAATAGTAGTATACTTACAATATAAACTAGAAGCTCACGATCAAAGCAGACCACCCTTCCGCAAAGATCATTAAGCAATCCTATTCCCGACTATTTCACCCGTGATAGGTCGCGTGGACCCGCATGAGGTATTCCTCGCACGGGACTATTTCACCCGCATAAGCCCTTACGACTCGCATGAGGTATTCTCGATAGGTCGGACCCGCCCGCACGGGACTATTTCACCCGCATAAGCCCTCATGACTGCACGAGGTATTCCTCGTGATCGTAGCAAATCCACTAATACGCAAATGTTACGCACCGGAATGACTCCGAATGAATGATATACCAATAGCACACAACCGGCTATTACCAGCACACATAGGCAATTCTTAATTAAACAAGCCAAAGTACTTATCAAGGCATACATAGAATAATTCTCAATTAAACAAGCCAAAGTACTTATCAAGGCACACTTAGAATAATTCTCAATTAATCAAGCCAAAGTACTTATCAAGGCACACTTAGACTAATTCTCAATTAATCAAGCCAAAGTACTTATCAAGGCATACATAGACTAATTCTCAATTAATCAAGCCAAAGTACTTATCAAGGAATACATAGAATAATTCTCAATTAATCAAGACAAAGAACTTATCAATGCACACTTAGACTAATTCTCAATTAATCAAGTCAAAGTACTTATCAAGGCACACTTAGAATAATTCTCAATTAATCAAGCCAAAGTACTACGTACGTACATTCTTTTCAAAAGACTCCTTTTTTATGTAATACCCCAAGATACTAACACCCGTAGTATCAAGGTGTGTCTATTTTTCAAAGTAAGTTACTACACTCTTAGAAAACTCATTTCAAAGCTTGAAATCAAGTAACTTCAAATTTTCACAATCAAGGCAACGTATGCCCATTAATCAAAATAGACAACTTTCTAAACCTTCCATAAAGCCGTTATAACCAACTTCCCATAAAGCCGTTATAACCCTTTATGGGTTTTTAGACAATTTCATTCTTTTTATAACCAAGAGACTTATACTTAAAACCAAGTATCACAACTTTCAAATCAAGTTTCTTAACTTTCAAAAATACTTCGAGTCTCTTAATATATAGAAAACAAGTTTCTTCTACTTTTAAACCTTAAGTAACTCACACCTTTAAAACAAGTTACTTCTCTTAAATCATGTCATTTCTCCTCTTTTAAAACAATTAAGTAAATCACTCATTTGACTCCCCTAAAGTCATTATAATGACCTTTAGGTTTTGGAACTAAGGCACTAGCCAAAAGGTTTGGAAACCACTTCCTTTTCAAGACTCTATGTACTTTAATTAAAATACTTCCACTCTTTAAGAATCCAAACTTCACTAAGGCAATGGATTATAAAACTTACAATTTAAACATCAAAGTACAATCAAGGAAGTACATAGAACAAACTCTACTTTAGGCAATCCAAATACAACCAAGGAATGGATCATTTAAGGAGTAGGAAATACTTTCTTTATCTTAAGGAATCATGCTGTAAGAGAGATAGTTCACATACCTTTTCGCTAAATCCACAAGCTGCCGAATACGCCAGACGAAGTGTCAACCTATAATGGTCACAACAAGACTATCAAATTCTAGTCTCTAACGAGAATAATACTAAGTATACCGCTCTAATTCTACGAAAATCGGGCAGACTTCCTTTGTTTATACTCACTTTGCCACCTTTTCAAGGCCGAATACAATAACCAACACGCCACATTTAAGGCTCAAAACGACAACCAAACAAAGGATTACACGCCTTACAATACGTAAAATTCCGCCCCACAATTAATAATGAAGAGTTCCATATTCAAGCCATTCTACCAACAACAACCAACAAATCAAAGTCTTTTTCAATCCTTTTCCAATTCCAAGTTCTAAGGTCTAACATGTTATATAGTCATAAAAAACTTCAACAACTACAATTTCCTTCTTTACACAACATGCGACGACTTAAACTAATAATCGACTTGAATTGTAATCTTAAAGCTAAACACGCTAGTTTTCTGATTAGGGTTCCAATAGTCAATACACTTATCAAACTTCATACTATATAACTACGCCATAATATCCATAGCTACAACAACAAGTAATCTTAATTACAAAAACGACAAGATTATACCTTTACAAGCCCTTAAAATTCCAAGATTCAAAGTCGCGCTTTAGCAATTCTTAGCTCCTTTCCTTATGTTCCAATCCGCCTAAGACTCCTTAAGACTACAAGAACCCATCTTCAAGTTCCAACTTCAAAGTCAAGAACTCCTTAAGTTTCCGCCATGACTAATACGAAACGCTGCTTTTTCCAAAATCTTTCTATTGAGATATCCTTACAATACCCTTAGGGACATTGGGTTTAAGTCTTGTGAACAAAGGATCAAAACTACAAATTTTTCGCTGGAAACGGTGAACCCGAGAGGTCTTCTGCAAGAACAACAATGTGTGATTTTTCTCTAAGTGTTTAAGACTAGTCTTGCACTAGTAGCAAGTTTATATAACACATCGATGGCTTAGATTATCACAATTGTGTGGCTAGGATGAGGATCATTAATTAAATAGCCAAGTGGGATGTTTCGACTCGTCAACAATCTCAAGTCAAGACTTATCTTCCAAGATGGTCAACCACCATTTTACCCTTACTAATTTCGACCAAGACCATGCGGGGTGCCACGGTCGCCTCTCATTCGCCCATAAAATTTCAGAACCTCGCGGGCCCCACAAAACGAAAATTCTCTGGGCCCCACGTGACCAAATCCAGAAAATAAATTTCCATAAGGTTAAGAGTTCCATACTCTTCAAATAATGCATTTTGAGAATCCAATTCTCATCAACGAACAATTTTCCTTTCCGACGCTCGAAGATTTTCCGTCGGAAAACAATTCTTCCTTTCGCACTAATTTCCAAGTCTCGATTCCTTACGCATATTCTCTTATACAAGTCCCGACTTACTGGTGTAACATTCTTCCCCTTAGAAACATTCGCCCCGAATGTTCTTAGTCTGTCAAGCTTTACAAACTCCCAGATAAACTCTATACTATGCCTATCAATCAATACACCACAAGAACAACGATGCCACACACGACCACCACATAACATACGTGAACATATCAATGGACCTTCCGTTCGCGACCCTTCTCACAAAACTCAAGGTTACAAATTTTATCACAAACAAGATCTTTAGAGGTTACTTTCTTTCCGACTTGTCATACTTTCTCAGATTTTCAAACTTATCTAAGACACGACAAAATCTCAAATATTGTTTCTGCTTCTCCAACTCGAGTTACTAACTGCATTTGTCCATTATGCTACTTGAATTTCCGCTAAGGTTCTTCGGCCCCACGACTGATTCCGGAACGCGCCCACAAACTCGCATAACAATTAACCCAACTTGGGCCTCGGCCCTCCTCGACTTATCACATACGACCACTACCAACTAACATCACCCCATTCCATACTACCTGACCGAAATGAGTCCATAACCCGACTCATCACACACTTGACTTCTCGCTCTTAGTCCAAATAAATCTCTCTTATCTCAAGGTACTTCTCACCCTATCCCCTATTCACTAGAGGTTCACACATAATCCAAAGTATTCCTATCAGACATTCTTCCCTATCTGCCTTACTCTTATTATGGGGTAACTACAACTTGTGCACTCTACACAACTATAGTCTCACCACTTAATCATTCTTGTCAACATTCTTAACTTCTCACTTTACTAATCAAGGTATCCCTACCTGGTTCTATCACTTTACAACTCTTAGCAACAAAGGGAAAACATATATGCTAGGCTAAATCAATCTATCAACGCACGATGATTCAAAAGAATCGAATATACCAGAATCTCGCGCGATGTCGCCTCCGATCCCGCCCAAGAGTCACGCCACCGCGTTCAAGGACCGCCAGAACTATAAACTCCACTCGACATCTACCACTACCGGGTCGACATATTAACACCGCTCGGGACGCACACCAGGAGGAAAGTGGAATCAACCATCGGCCTCATAGTCGAGCCACCTCACCGTGCTCCTTCTAAAAGGACATACTCAAGATATGGCCCTGACGCCACAATAAAAACAAAGACCCGCGCTATAACGATATTTCCAAACGACGCTACTACATCGGAAACATCGAGGAAAAAGTTGCTCGATCGAGAAAATCCTCTCGCTTCCTCTCGAGAACCTCGAACCTCGAGCTTGACCGCTTCTAAATACCTTGTGGGTCCAATATCCCACCGGGCCGCGGGTATGTACTAGGTAGGTCGATAAATATCTCACTCACGAGGCCGCCGTCCAAAACTCACCGGTAACCAACCTGTCTAGCCTCTCATCACACGACCAATATTGGCCCGTGGATCGTGCCTTACCCCGGCACCCTAGTGATACAACATCGTAGTAATCACGAACATAAAACACATACATGAAACAAATGAAGTACAAAACAAGAATTGAGGGAAAACTTGCCTTTCTGATATATATAAATAACAACTCCTACAAATGAACAATTAATCCTTTTACAACCCCGCACAACAAGATTTTGCACTTCTAAGAAATGATACGATAACAATGGCGGACAGGTTCCGCCATACCCTCGAATGTAAATACCTACAACGACAGTGGACTATACTAAGATAAGCCTCCGAGAAACGGAGCTTTCCCAAATGCCGAATCGTGACCCTAAGAGCGAGGATCAACGATCGCGTACTTTACCGCGCAGATGAACGCACTCAAGGAGGTCAAGATAACAGTACCAAGTATGTGAAATCAAAAATACCGTAAATGAAATCATAGTAGTCTATATAAAGCAAGAGACACGTATGATAACCAAACTACGCTCACAATAAATAAACAAATATATCAAGTCGTGACTCACGCCTCAAGTCATCACTCAAACATAACAACGGGTCTCACGCCCACAACATCAATCGTGCCCGTGGAATACCTTCCTCACCGCCAGCTTTATGATATAAAAGCACCAAGGAACACACATGAACACCAGTCCCACCTGCGCTATAATAAAACCGTGACGGTAAGTGACAAGGCATAGCCGACTACTAACACCTACAAGATCAACAAGGTCATGAATCAGATTATAAGATCTCGCATCTGCCACATGATCAAAGCCGCCACTTGCCCGCAGATCTAATGCGCGCGCTTCAGCCTCGAACTTCCCGCACCCACATAGGCCAATCTCATCGCCCGCATGAGGTATTCTCGCATCGAGGTAGCTACTCGACATCGCCCCGACTTCGCACCGCATGGCCATATGGACCGCATGCCCATAAAGGACGACACTAACTCGAACTCGTAGCCCGCATGGATCACCCGGATCCGCATGAGGTATTCTCGAATCATAGTCACTAGACCCGCCGAAGTCTACCCCAGACGGAGGCAGCCTTAACCTCCTAAATAAGTCAAGATGAATGGTACAATACTATCATAACGACCGATAGTTCACAATCAAGGAACCCCTTTACACAAACATCACAAGATACTAACACACGTAGCATCCTAGCACATTTACTTATCAATCAACAAGAAAGTATTACAAGGCTATCACAAACCAACACAATCAAGTTATACACACAAGGTACTTTCTACTCTATGTCAACATGTTCGGTTTCTATCCCCAAAGTACTTCATACATTAACTTTTAAAAGATATGTTACTTTCCCAAAAGTCACACAATACCCGTAGTATATGAAAATCGAGTGATTATCTTTCGAGGTAAATCCAAACACTTATCTTTGTAAAATCAAGTAACAACATTATTATCCAAACGCCCGTGTTTGCCTAATTTCAAATGTTCACGCTTTCTTATCTTGTATGGTTTCGTAGTTCATAGTCTTATTCATTTAAGAATATAATTCTCTTTACACTATCTCGAGAAACATAAGCCTTATATGTGAGTAGATATTCTTGTTTATAACAATCTTATCATAAGAACTATGATCTAGAAATATCATTTTGTCTCATCTTAGCTTCTATGCAGATGGAAGTTTCTACCGGTTTTAATAATACTTAATCACAAAACATTTCCTTTTATTAACGCCGCAGTGGTTTGTTTGCATACATTCTCGATTTCAAATCAAGAAACATTTTTAAGTCGTTATACCTAACTTCCCATAACGCTAGTATAACGCTTTAAGTTTTCAAAACCAAGTATTACTTCTTCTTTCAAAATGATTCAAAATCTTTGAAATACTTCAAGTTCTTTATTAACACATAACAAGCCGCTTATAGTTCAAATCGCTTACCTTTTAAAACCACAAGATATTCTACCAACATAAAGTCGTTATAACCAACTTCCCATAAAGCCGTTATAACACTTTATGTTTTAAACCAATCAAATACATTTAGCACATGACGCTCACCGCATTACATAGTTCACACATATCATGCTAGAAGAGATAGGAAGAGGTTCACATACCTCGCGACGAGTATCGACTAATAGCAAAACGCCCAAGTACTTCCAACCGCCGGCTACTCCTTAAGCCAAGTAGATCGCGCCACACGTAGTACTTCAACCTATAAGGCCACAAGGCGCTTATTAACATTTAGACCTCATCGTAGAACATTCTACCAAAATTCTAAAGACCTTCCCTCAACAAACAGAAATCTCCTCATTTATCGAGGCCGCTACCAAGTCAACCAAGGGGTTATACATCTAACCCGAACGGTACAATTCTACTCCACGTAAAACTACACAAGTTCATCAGAATACGCCATATGTAAATACAACAAGATTTTCTTTCAAAGGTTTCTTATTATTCAGCTTAAGTCAAAAGACATTGCCGATAACAACGCTCAGCTTTATATATATAGTATACTTCAACTATATAGTCTAACAATCATGTAATTTCCAATTACAATAGAGGACAAGATATTTACCTCGATAAGCCCATAATTATCCGAAGTTTAAATGTCGATCCCGAGCAAGGTTTAGCTCCTACTCCGCGCGCCCGACTCCGCCTCCAAACAACCCTTAGAAGTGCTAACTAACTTCTACTTAATACTCCAACTAACTATGGAGATTTTCCTTGTGGTTTTGCCAGGACTCAAGGGAAGTATAATAGTATTTCGGCTTTTTGTAAAGGTATAACCTAATACTACAAGGTATATGGCTAAGGTAATTTGGGCATTATAACAATACTTTTGAGAGTATTTCTAACAAGAGTGGGTATTATACGAAGACAACTAGGCTAGTGGTACACTCGCTAGCACCCCTAGAGGCGTGGGGTGCTCTCGGCCACATGGGAGGCCTCTACCAACTCAACACAAGGGAGTGAGAAGGAGAGCTTTCAAGACTTAGGCAATTTTGTGGATGAATTAGTCTTCAAAGGTGGGTATTTATAGTCAAGTGAAGGCCAACCAATGGCCAAGATATTGCCAAGTGCAAGGCAAGTGTAGGCCAAGATCTTGCCAAGTGCACCTTATCCATCTACCACCAAAATATCCTACCAACCCTCGACTAAACAATGGCCATTCGCCAACCCCTTTACCGCCTACAGGTGTTCCAATGAGAGGTGACAAGTGTCGCCTCTTGTTGGTCCAAAATGTTTCGCCTCTAAAAATCCGCAAAATTAAAAATGACATAGCCGAAATTCCCTACGAAAGTCAGGAAACGCTTCATTTAAAAACGACTTAATCGTGTTGTGAACAAAAAGAATTCAGCCAAGCCTAAATCACAAGTTCAAATTTTTCACGCACGCCCCACGCATATACTGGAAATACTGGTATAACATTCTCCTCCTTAGAAACATTCATCCCGAATGTTCCTTCTAAGTCTCAAACAAACACGCGCCAAGATAGTCTTCTACTATACTTACGAACAATCCCGCCATACCGCCACGTAAACATCCGCGCAAAAATGCTTACATCCAAGTCCACGAGGAAACACCTCTAACCTCACCACAATTACCTCCACGGGTCTAGAATATACCTCATTCGCACCTTTCCTTTACAAAAGAAATGGTCACATCTCGCCGCAATACATGCTCGCTTCCTTTACTCGCCGTGATACCACTTTTGTCACTTTGCCGCGAGGTTCTAGTGTCACCCGCGACCTAACAAATGGTACCGCCGCACGCGATCCCCGAGGTCGTCGTGACACTCAACTCTTACCACATTTCGACATCGCTTCGCCCAAATCTCGGTTACTATCTCCAATCGGGTCATCATTAATCGAACACTCAATGGATCTCCGATACTTTTCTCGCATATAGCAACACGAAGATCGACGATCGCTTCCTAAGCCTGACGGCAAAGCTAACATATAGGCAACCCGCCTACTTTTCACATGAACTCAAAAGTGGCCCAAAGTAACTCGCTAAGTTCCTCTGCTTTCCAAAACTCATCACACCCAACCCGTGGTACTTTCAAGAAGACCGACCAACTCGAACTCTAAGCGCCGCCGCCGATCATCCGCACGATTTCTCCGAGCCGCTGTAACCTCCTAGACAAGCTTTACCCTATCCACAAATTACCGGAACAAGCTCAACCAACTATCCGAATCTTGCCAACATCGAACCAATCGACCGCAACTTACACTTCCGCCCCTACAAGGCCTCATAAGGCGACATTCAAAACTGAAATGGTAGCTTAAACACTCCTCCATAGAGACAACAATCCCCACCACTACCTCAAATACACACACCGCCCGAGGCGAACGTGATTCTCGAGACTTACTGAAGTTCCTAACCTTGCCTCGTAAAACCTCCGTAAAAGAAACAACCGCAACCTGGCTCCACTCTCGACATAAGGTGAAGGTAGGCACCTCGCAGCCTTACAACCTTTCTCGATATATCATCTCGCATAACCCTCTCGCCGAGTAAACGGCCTTTCCTAAGACAACACTACCGACTTCTCGCCCAACCATCGGTCGAACGATCCATGAAATCAGACGCTGTTAACTAAACTCGGCCTAACACCCTCGTGACTTACCACAAGGCGACCACCACAACCGACCTACCACCAAACATGCCGCTGGTTGACCCGCAACGCGGCCTCAACCCAACCCGCAACGCGAAACGCCAGCTCCTCCGAAAACTCTCACTAATCACGCTACGAAACCCAGCGGCCTTCTTAGCTCAACTACCCTCTTCATTCCACACTACTCAGTGACTAATCCCACAAACATAACTCACGCACTATGCACTCCTATAAGGGTCAAACATAAACAATACATCTTTTACTCGAGACGGCCTTACCTCTAAGGTCTCTACGATAACACTCTAAGGCTCACACTTTCTATCCCCAAATCTTACTTCGTTAACCCACCATGATTTCTAATCACAACTAACACACTGCTATCAGAACATAGCACTTAAGGTATACTCACCTTATCACACATACTGATCTCTAGAGGGTTAAGGATATATCTATATTTACTGCTTCACTCCCCTTAGTCGTTCTAATCAAACTTGCCCCGTAGGGCGCATAGCTAAGGAAGATGACGAACTACCCACCGATCCTGAAGGCTAAGTCCTCCTACAAGGACATTCTCGACATCAGACCCTGACGGCCGTAGGTACAACAAGTACCAACTAAAAGACGACATTCCCCGGGATGACGTCTGTCACAAAGTGAATCGAAAACCCTGGAGTTCTGACCAAATCCTGCATACCCCGAACGCATCAACCCCGCGAGGACCACTTTGCACCGCGGATGCGCATAATCTATTCCGCGAGGCGACTCGCCTAAAGTTACCAAAGCGACCTAGCCGCCCGCCCTCTTCTCGCCCTCGTTAACCCGCCGATCTCTACGCTTTCTACCGCCGCGCATAAGCCCGCATCGTGCCATGCTCAAGCTTCAATCAAGAACTTACTTGCACAACCTTCTCGCCGATATTCATCAAGACTCGCAGACATCGGTATACTCTCGTAGTCAAATCCATAGTTAGCAACAGTGGTCGCCTTTGAAATCTATATTCTCTGCTCCTGGCCGCGAACCAAGGTTCAAATATCATGGCCGCAGTAGGAACCGCTGTCGCTGCAGCAAACTCACGGGCAGCGACGCCGCAGTAACTCCCCGAACGGCACCACCAAGGTGATAATTGGGCTCGTGCCCACGAACCCTCTCAGATTTACTCGCAGCCTCCCTCGCTTTGTCCTCCGGGTCGGCCGCTTCACGCGAGGCATAACGGTAGTGGAAAGAAATACGTTAGAGGGTCCAACTTACAACACAACTCTAAGGCACGATCTCAGAGTGAGAAGAATAGAAACCAATCCTAAATATCCTATAGCCTCGACATTGGTGGTGCACAACACACCGATAATCAAGACTTCATCGATACGGTCAGACACTTTCCGAGATTAACTCGCTCGATACCACTTTGTCACGACCGAATATGGGCCCGTGATCGTGCCTTACCCCGCACCCTAGTGATACAACATCGAGTAATCACGAACATAAAACACATACATGAAACAAATGAAGTACAAAACAAGAACTGAGGAAAACTTGCCTTTCGCATATATATAAATAACAACTCCTACAAATGAACAGCTTTAATCCTTTTACAACCCCGCCACAACAAGATTACATGCACTTAAGAAATGATACGATAACAACGGCGACAGGGCCCCGCCATACCCCGAATGTAAATACCTATAACGACAGTGGACTATACTAAGATAAGCCTCCGAGAAACGGAGCTTTCTAAACGCCGAATCGTGACTCCTAAGAGCGAGGATCAACGATCGCGTACCTTTACTCATGCAGATGAACGCAGCCCGGGCGAGGTCAAGATAACAGTACCAAGTATGTGAAATCAAAATATCAGAAATGAAATCATAGTAGTCTATATAAAGCAAGAGACACGTATGATAACCAAACTACGCTCACAATAAATAAACAAATATATCAAGTCGTAGACTCACGCCTCAAGTCATCACTCAAACATAACAACGGGTCTCACGCCCACAACATCAATCGTGTCTGTGGAATACCTTCCTCACCGCCAGCTTTATGATATAAAAGCACCAAGGAACACACATGAACACCAGTCCCACGTGCTATAATAAAACCGCACGGTAAGTATGAAGGCATAGCCAACTACTAACACCCACGCATCAACAAGGTCATGAATCAGATTATAAGATCTGCCTGCATCACATGATCAAAGCCGCCACTTGCCCGCAGCAGATCTAATGTGCGCTTCAGCCCCGAACTTCCCGCACCCGCGATAGGCCAATCTCATCGCCCGCATGAGGTATTCCCGCATCGAGGGTAGCTACTCCCAAGATCGCCCCGACTTCGCACCGCACGGCCACGGACCGCATGCCCATAAAGGACGACACTAACTCGAACTCTCGTAGCCCGCATGGATCACCCGATCCGCATGAGGTATTCTCGAATCATAGGTCACTAGACCCGCCTGAGTCTACCCCGCATCGGAGGGCAGCTTAACCTCCGGAAATAAGTCAAGATGAATGGTACAATACTATCATAACGACTGATAGTTCACAATCAAGGGAACCCCTTTACACAAACATCACAAGATACTAACACACGTAGCATCCTAGCACATTTACTTATCAATCAACAAGAAAGTATTACAAGGCTATCACAAACCAACACAATCAAGTTATACACACAAGGTACTTTCTACTCTATGTCAACATGTTCGGGTTTCTATCCCCAAAGTACTTCATACATTAACTTTTTAAAAGATATGTTACTTTCCCAAAAGTCACACAATACCCGTAGTATATGAAAATCGAGTGATTATCTTTTGAGGTAAATCCAAACACTTATCTTTGTAAAATCAAGTAACAACATTATTATCCAAACGCCCGTGTTTGCCTAATTTCAAATGTTCACGCTTCTTATCTTAGAAGGGTTTCGTAGTTCATAGTCTTATTCATTTAAGAATATAATTCTCTTTACACTATCCGAGAAACATAAGCCTTATACGTGAGTAGATATTCTTGCTTATAACAATCTTATCATAGCAAATCATGATCTAGAAATATCATTTTGTCTCATCTTAGCTTCTACGCAGATGGAAGTTTCTACCGGTTTTAATAATACTTAATCACAAAACATTTCTTTTATTAACGCCGCAGTTGGTTTGTCAGACATTCTGATTCAAATCAAGAAACATTCTTAAGCCGTTATACCTAACTTCCCATAACGCTAGTATAACTCTTAAGTTTTCAAAACCAAGTATTACTTCTTCTTTCAAAATGATTCAAAATCTTTGAAATACTTCAAGTTCTTTATTAACACATAACAAGCCGCTTATAGTTCAAATCGCTACCTTTTAAAACCACAAGTATATTCTTACCAACATAAAGTCATATAACCAACTTCCCATAAAGCCGTTATAACACTTTATGTTTTAAACCAATCAAATACATTTAGCACATGACGCCTACCGCACTACATAGTTCACACATATCATGCTAGAAGAGATAGGAAGAGGTTCACATACCTCGCGACGAGTATCGACTAATAGCAAAACGCCCAAGTACTTCCAACCGCTTCTACTCCTTAAGCCACGTAGATCGCGCCACACGAGTACTTCAACCTATAAGGCCACAAGGCACTTATTAACATTTAGACCTCATCGAGAACATTCTACCAAAATTCGCAAAGACTCTCCCGCAACAAACAGAAATCTCCTCTTTATCGAGGCCTGCCACCAAGCCAACCAGGGGTTATACATCTAACCCGAACGGTACAATTCTACCCACGTAAAACTACACAAGCCCATCAGAATACGCCCTATGTAAATACAGCCAAGATTTTCTTTCAAAAGGTTTCTTATTATTCAGCTTAAGTCAAAAGACATTGCCGATAACAACGCTCAGCTTTATATATATAGTATACTTCAACTATATAGTCTAACAATCATGTAATTTCCAATTACAATAGAGGACAAGATATTTACCTCGATAAGCCCATAATTATCCGAGTTTAAATGTCGATCCCGAGCAAGGTTTAGCTCCTACTCCGGGCGCTCCGACCCGCTCCAAACAACCCTTAGAAGTGCTACCCAACTTCTACTTAATACTCCACCTAAGGATGGAGATTTTCCTTGTGGTTTTGCCAGGATCAAGGGAAGTATAATAGTATTTCGGCTTTTGTAAAGGTATAACCTAATACTACAAGGTATATGGCTAAGGTAATTTGGGCATTATAACAATACTTTTGAGAGTATTTCTAACAAGAGTGGGTATTATACGAAGACAACTAGGCAGTGGGTACACTCCTACTAGCACCCCTAGAGGGGGTGCTCTCACACATGGGAGGCCTCTACCGAACTCAACACAAGGGAGGGAGAAGGAGAGCTTTCAAGACTTAGGCAATTTTGTGGATGAATTAGTCTTCAAAGGGTGGTATTTATAGTCAAGTGAAGGCCAACCAATGGCCAAGATCTTTCCAAGTGCAAGGCAAGTGTAGGGCCATGATCTTGCCAAGTGCACCTTATCCATCTACCACCAAAATCTCCTACCAACCCTCGACTAAACAATGGCCATTCGCCAACCCCTTTACCGCCTAAGGTGTTCCAATGAGAGGTGACAAGTGTCGCCTCTTGTTGGTCCAAAATGTTTCGCCTCTCAAAAATCCGCAAAAATTAAAATGACATAGCCTAAATTCCCTACGAAAGTCGTGGAAACGCTTCGCCGAAAAACGACTTAATCGGGTGTCAGGAATAAAAGAATTCGCCAAGCCTAAATCACAAGTTCAAATTTTTCTACGCACGCCCCACGCATATACTCGAAATACGGTATAACACTTACGCCGATCTCCGCTGCCTCTACCCTATGTACACTGTCTGCATTTCAGCCGAATAACCTCCGTTGATGAAATCAGAGTAATCGCTATCTTGGTCAATAACATAATGGCTTCCTTCATGACTCCTATAGTCTTCTCCTAATCGAAACCGAGGCTCGTGCTGGCCTCAAAACTCGGCGCAGAAGAACTCGCCGATCGCGAACAACATCCGGTGCACTCTGCATAAGCCCTATCAACTCCTCGAGTCCGACTAGTAGCTTCGCTACTCCTTTGCCCTTCTCGGCGGCGTTCTCTCGAGACATAATCAGAACACAACAATACGTCAGAGAGGAATTATCTTACTAACACAGCTCTATGGCACAATCTTAGAGTGAGAAGAATAGAAACCAACTCCTAAATGTCCTGTAGCCTCCTATTTTTGGGTGTGGCGCGCAACACACCGATAATCAAGACTCTACTAGACACGGTCAGAGACATTCCGAGGATCGATCGCTCGATACCACTGCCACGCCCAACCTGCCCGTGACTGGTGCCCTACCTGGGCACCCTTCTACCTTAACAACTAAGCAAACTGCGGAATTTAAATAACACCCTTTTTAAAAAAAAAAACCAATCGTACGTGCAAGGGAAAAGCCGACAAGGCTGCCATATAATATACATGAAAAAGACACAACACTGTACATGAGTCCAATCCCACATATGAATACATACCTCTAAGAGTTATACTGAACTATGACGGGACAAGGCCCCGACGCATCCATAATCAGAAAAGCTCGCATCGAAAGAACTTATACCAAAAAGATTAACTCCAGTACAGTAGGAGCTATCCAAAAACTCGAAAGGTGGTCCTACACATGCCGATCACCAAACAACAGATTTAAACTCGCAAAGATGAACGCAGCCGAAGGAGGTCAAGACGTAAGAATGTACCAAGTATGTGAAATGCAGCATCAGAATGAAATCATAACAGTCTAAACAAACAGAGACATGATGATAGCCAACCTACAAGACACAATACATAATACCATATCAAGTCGTGGACGATGCCTCACAACATTACTAAAATATAACTACGGGTCTCACGCCCATAATATCAATCATGCCCGCTGAATCCTTCCTCACCGCCGGCAATTCATGATAATCAAATTACAAGACATCGTGCCTTACTAACAATGAGAGTAAATAGTAGTATACTTACAATATAAACTAGGAAACTCACGATCAAAGCAGGACCACCCTTCCGCAGTATCATTAAGCAATCCTATTCCTGGGACTATTTCACCCGTGATAGTCGCGTGGACCCGCATGAGGTATTCCTCGCACGGGACTATTTCACCCGCATAAGCCCTTACGACTCGCATGAGGTATTCTCGATAGGTCGGACCCACCCGCACGGGACTATTTCACCCGCATAAGCCCTCATGACTCGCATTAGGTATTCTCGTGATCGTGGGTAGCAAATCCACTAATACGCAAATGCCACGCACTGGAACGACCTAAATGAATGATATACCAATAGCACACAACCGGCTATTACCAGCACACATAGGCAATTCTCAATTAAACAAGCCAAAGTACTTATCAAGACATACATAGAATAATTCTCAATTAAACAAGCCAAAGTACTTATCAAGGCACACTTAGACTAATTCTCAATTAATCAAGCCAAAGTACTTATCAGGGCACAAATAGAATAATTCTCATTTAACAAGCCAAGTACTTATCAGGGAACAAATAGAATAATTCTCATTTAACAAGCCAAAGTACTTATCAGGGCGCAAATAGAATAATTCTCATTTAACAAGCCAAAGTACTTATCAGGGCGCAAATAGAATAATTCTCATTTAACAAGCCAAAGTACTTATCAAGGCACACTTAGACTAATTCTCAATTAATCAAGCCAAAGTACTTATCAAGGCATACATAGAATAATTCTCAATTAAACAAGCCAAAGTACTTATCAAGGCACACTTAGACTAATTCTCAATTAATCAAGCCAAAGTACTAATCAAGGCACACTTAGAATAATTCTCAATTAATCAAGCCAAAGTACTACGTACGTACATTCTTTTCAAAAGACTCATTTTTTATGTAATACCCCAATATACTAACACCCGTAGTATCAAGGTGTGTCTATTTTTCAAAGTAAGTTACTACACTCTTAGAAAACTCATTTCAAAGCTTGAAATGAAGTAACTTCAAATTTTCACAATCAAGGCAACTTATTCCCATTAATCAAAATAGACAACTTTCTAAACCTTCCATAAAGCTGTTATAACCAACTTCCCATAAAGCCGTTATAACCCTTTATGGGTTTTTAGACAATTTCATTCTTTTTATAACCAAGAGACTTATACTTAAAACCAAGTATCACAACTTTCAAATCAAGTTTCTTAACTTTCAAAAATACTTCGAGTCTCTTAATATATAGAAAACAAGTTTCTTCTACTTTTAAACCTTAAGTAACTCACACCTTTAAAACAAGTTACTTCTCTTAAATCATGTCATTTCTCCTCTTTAAAACAATTAAGTAAATCACTCTTTGACTTCTAAAGTCATTATAATGACCTTTAGGTTTTGGAACTAAGGCACTAGCCAAAAGGTTTGGAAACCACTTCCTTTTCAAGACTCTATGTACTTTAAGTAAAATACTTCCACTCTTTAAGAATCCAAACTTCACTAAGGCAATGGATTATACAACTTACAATTTAAACATCAAAGTACAATCAAGGAAGTACATAGAACAAATTCTACTTTAGGCAATCCAAATACAACCAAGGAATGGATCATTTAAGGAGTAGGAAATACTTTCTTTATCTTAAGGAATCATTCTAGAAGAGGAGATAGTTCACATACCTTTTCGGCTAAATCCACAAGCTAAGCCGAATACGCAGTACGTAGAAGTGTCAACCTATAATGGTCACAACAAGACTATCAACTTCTAGTCTCTAACGTAGAATAATACTAAGTATACTGTCTCTAATTCTACGGAAAATCGGGCAGCACTTCCTTTGTTTCTACTCACTTTGCCACATTTTTCAAGGCCGAATACAATAACCAACACGCCACATTTAAGGCTCAAAACAACAACCAAATAAAGGAGATTACACTGTTATACCCCGTATTTCCAGAGTATGTACGTGAGGACGTACGTACGAAAGTTTAAGCCTTAAGATAGGCAAGGGTCGAAATTTGTGCACAACCCCCGAAAAGAATTGTTTTCCGACGAAACGTTTTCCAAACTTTGCGAGGGGAAAATTACTGCTATACTTTAATAATTTTTGCAGATTTTTCCGAGAGATGAAATATTTTGGATCAACGAGGGCTTACATTTGTCACCCTCAATTTGGCTAAGTTGACGGACGATGGGCACGCTTTTCTTCCATGTTTTGTTGCCTAAAACTTGGGTCAATGTTTGGAGGATTTGTGAGTAGATGGCTAGGTGCACTTGGCAAATCCACACCTCCACTTGCCCACCACTTATCTTGATCTTGGACATCAAGGCCCTATAAATACCCCTTAGTGAAGACTTCTTCATCCACTCCACACTTTCTAAGTCTTGAAATCCCTCTCCCCCTTTGTAAGGCTTTCGTCCAAGCCTCCTCCCCTCAAGTGAGGCCTTTGGCCGAGAAATACCCCTCTCGAGTGTTGTTCTCGTAAAATACCCCCTTGGTAGAAAAGTATTCTCCAAGTATTGTTACTATTCCAAAATACCTTAGCCTTATACCTTGTAGTATTCCAAAGTTACCTATATACGTAGAGCCCGAAAATACTACCTTATGTCCTTTTTGTCTCAAAACGAAACCCTAAGGAAAATCTTCATAGTTGGTTGAAGTGCTAAGTAGAAGTTGTTTGGGAACTTCTAAGGGTTGTTTGGAGCGGTTCGAGCACCTGCAGTAGAGCTAAACGCTGCTCAGATCGACATTTAAACTTGGATAATTTTGGGCTTATCGAGGTAAATACTTTGTTCTTCTATTGTAATTGGAAATTACATACGTAGTTGTATAAAAATGAATATAAGATACATGTAGGATATTACAAAGAGAATTGAATTGAAATCACATCGTAAGAATATTAAAGAAGAAGATTGAATCAGATTTACATAGATCAGATTTACAAGAGACTTGTGTAGTTTAACGGCAGTGTCACGCCCAATTTTCCGTAGAATAGAGAAGCCTCGCTTAGAATATTCTACAGAGTAGTCTAGACATTGATAGACGATATGGCCTTTATAGGTTGAACGCTCATGAGTAGCATGTTCTACTTGGAAGGTAGATAAGGCTAGTCGTTATACTGCGGAGCGCTTTTGCTAATTGTCGATAATCGCCGCGAGGTATGTGATTCTTCCTATCCTCTCGAGCATGATATTTTGAAAAGAATATATATAGTACGATAGACGACGTGTTAATCGAATGTGGTTTTACTGATGTCTTTTGACTCGAGTCTAAATAATAAGACCAAGTATTTCAAAAGAATTAAGAATCGCTGAAAGCAAGAGTAATACTTGGTTTTAAAAGCTTAAGAGTTATACTAGCTTTATGGCAAGTTAGGTATAACGACTTAAGAGTGATAAAAGGAACGGTTTACTTAATTGTTTTATGAAAGCCTTGTATGGATTTCGGAAATGAGAATAAGTATCGAACAAACCATCAGCTTAATAAAGGGAAATGTATTGACTAATTAAGTATTATGAAAACCAAGAGAAACCTCCATCCGCATGAAGTTAAGATGAGACGAAATGATATTACATGTCCTAGATCATGGCTGCTTTAATAAGATTGTTATGAACAAGAATAACCTACTCACACATAAGGCATATGTTTCTCAAATTGTTTTAAAAGAGAATTATATTATTAAGTGATTAAGACTATGAACTACGAACCTTTCGAAAATGAGAAACTTGAGCATTTGAAATTAGGCAAACTTGAACGTTTGGAAAATAATGTTGTTACTTGATTTTACAAAGGGAAGTGTTTTGGTTTACTTAAAAAGATAGTCACTCTATTTTTATACTACGGTATCATGTGACTTTTGTGAAAGAAACTGATCTTTTAAAAAGTTAATGTATGAAGTACTTTGGGGATAAAAACCCAACTTGTTAACATAAAGTAGAAAGTACCTTGTGTGAATAACTTGATTGTGTTGGTTTGTCATAGCCTTGTAATACTTTCTTGTTGATTTGATAAGTAAACATGTTTAGATACTACGGTGTTAGTATCTTGTGATGCTTGTGTAAAGGGGTTTCGATTGTGCTTATGTTGTTTAACGATAAGCCGTTATGATAGTATTGTACCACTCACCTCTTGACATGATACCGTTGTCGCCTCCGACGCGGTATACCTCGTGCACCGGGACTATGATTCGAGAATACCTCACGCGGTCCAGGGACCTGGCGCGAGCTACGAGTTCCGTGTTAGCGTGCGTCTATATGGCTACGCGGCCTACGTGGCCACGCACCACGGGTCCGTGAGGATGCCGGAGTAAGCACCGATTCTGGAATACCTCACGCGCCTACGCGTGTGGCCTGCGCGAGTCGCGGAAGTTCCAGGATTTGACGCGCACATTGATACCGAGGCGCCGCCCGCCGATCATATGGCGCGCCTAGAAAGACCTCGTGATACGCTTTTATGGCATTGTTGGTACCGTGGGTTTTAGTAGTCGCTATGCCTTCGCATTTACCCCGTGACGGCTTTATTATGACACAGCGGACCCGTGTTCATGTGGTATTCCTCGTGCTTTTATATCATAGATCGCCGGCAGCTGGAAGGTATTCCACGCATGATTGATGTTGGCGCGAGACCCATAGTTATATTTGAGTGATGACTTTGAGGGCGCGAGTCCCCGACTGACACGATCGCTATTTTTTTGTAAACCGTAGTTTGGTTATCATACATGTCTCCCGCTTTATATAGACTACTATGATTTCATTTACGTATTTTCGCCACATACTGTACCTGTAATCGACCTCTTCGGGCCGCGCTCATGCCGCAGTAGAGGTACACCGCCGCCGATCCTCGCCTAGTGGTCACAGCTATTGGGAAGCCCGCTTCTCCGAGGCTTATCAATGTATAGTCCTCGCCGTGTAGGTACTTACATTCAGTGGTACGGCGGCCCCGTCCCGCCATCGTTGTTATAACATTCTGTGAGGTCCGTAGTACATCGCCAGGCGCAGCTGGTAAAAGGGATGTAATCGTCGTTCAAGTTTTTTATATATATGCCAAGGCAATTTTTTCTCGCTAAACTGCTTTCACTTCATATTATTTCATGTCTTGTTTTATATTCCGCCGACACTGATGTATGTCTACTTGGGTGCCCGTAGGCACCAATACGCCCCTGAACGGTCGTGACAAAAGTGGTATCAGAGCGCTTAATCCTCTGAAAGTGTCTACAAACCGTATCTAGTAGTAGTCTTGATTATCGGTTGTCGCACCACACCAATAATCGTGAGGTCGCAGGATATTTAGGATTGGTTTCCATTCTTCTCACTCGAGATCGCGGCCTCAGAGCCGTGTTACAAGTCGGACCTCTAACGATTTCTTTCCCCTACCGCTATGCTCTCGCGCAAGGCAACCCGCCCGTATGGCAAGGTAGCCGGCGGCCGCGAGCAGAGCACGTAGGTTACGAGGCGCAGCCCAATCATCACCGGGCGGTGCTTCATTCGGGAGTTCGCCACGCCACCATCCCAGCAGAGTTCAGCGCAATGGCGCAGCTGCCATCGCGCCATGATATTTGAACCTTCGCCCACGCACCAGCGTAAAGTATGGATTGCAAAGAGACGCACGTTATTAGCTATGGATTTAGCGACCGCGGTATATTATGTACCGATTTATCACGGGTCTTGATGAGTATCTAAGAGAGAGTTGTGCAAGAGTAGCTCTTCACCAGCACGAGCATGGCTCGCAGACAAAGCCATGCGCAGAGGGTCGAGAAACGAGATCGACGCGTTAACCAAGATCGCCAGAAGAGGCCGTAATAGTGGTCCTTTGGTAACTTTCGAGGCGACCGCCTCGCAGCAGATCGATATGCACCTCCGCCAGCAGAGTGGTCCTCCACAAGGTTCGTGACGCTCGGTACGCCGAGTTGGTCGAGCTCGTGGCTTCTGATTCACAGCTATACGTAGGTTCTAGCCAGCCGAGTTCAGTTTTTCCTCAGTGTTTACAGTATGGTAGGTGTCATCCCGGGGAATGTCATCTTTTTGTTGGTGCTTGTTTTACCTGCGGCCGTCAGGGCCATGTGTCGAAAGGATGTCCTAGTAGGAGGATGGGCAGAGGACTCACCACCGCATCGCCGCGATTCAGAGTTCTGAGAGGAAGGGTGTTAGCTGCAGAGGCCACCCCACCTCGTGCGGCCGCCAGGTAAGTGTCATTGTGAGTGTCGACTTCTTTGACAACTTGTTATGCTGCGCCGCAGGTCATTTTGTGAAAATTGTCCACTGCAGGTGGCGCGGATGTATAGACTCAGCCTTCAGGATCAGTGGCTAGTTCATCACCTTTCCTAGCTATGCGCCCAACAGGGCAGGATTGATTAAAACGACAAAGGGGAGTGAAGAAGTAGATACAGGTACAACCTTAACCCTCTAGAGATTCGTATGTGTGATAAGATGAGTATATCTTAAGTGTTATGTTCAGATAGCATCAGGCAAATCAGGATTAGGAATCATGGTTAGTAAAGGGTAAGATTGGGGATAGGATAAGTGCAGCCTTAGAGTTTTATACGTGAGACCTTAGAGGCAGGCCATCTTGAGTAAAAGATTTATTTTTATGTTTGACCCTTTATCTGAGTGCATAATACACGTGAGATATGTTTGCGTGATAAGTCTCGAGTGGTATGAAATGAAAGTGATAGTCGAGCTAATAATGACCACTAGGTTTTCGAATTTGATTAGCGAGATTGTTCCTGACGGAACAAGAGTTTTGGCGCGATAATGGTCGTTGAGGACCGACGCGTCAACCCGCGGTTTGTAATGCGCGGTGGGGCCGTGGTCCCGCCAGCGTGGGGTCACGAGGGTGTTAGGCCCAAGTTTTGTTAACCATCGCACGAAGTTCGTGGACGCGCTCGACCAAGAGTCGCCGACGAGGTCACCATCTTGTCTTTCACCAGATCACTCGCAGAGGGTTACGCGAGATGTTATATATATCGTGAAGGTTGTAAGGCTGCACGGTGCCTACTTTCACCTTATGACAGTGTGGAGCCTGTGTTACGCTTATTTCTTTTTCTCGGGAGTTTTACCAGCAGGTTAGAACTCAAAGTAGTCTCAAGATTCGCCTTCGCCGTTGTTTGATTTCGTGGTAGTCATGAGGATTGTTGCCTCCCGCTGAGGAGTGTTTTATAGCTACCATTTCGTATTCTGTCACCGTATTTAAGCCTTGTAGGGCGAAGTGTAAGTCACGGCCTATTGGTTCGATGTTGGCGTTCGATAGTTGGTCCATACTTGTTTCAAAGGACGTGGATAGTGGAGCTTATCCGTAAGAGGTTATCGCAGCTCGTAGTCACCGTGTCGTGGCGGATAATCTACGACGACGCTTGGAGTTCAGCCGACGCTGGTCTTCATGTACCACCCCGAAAGTGGTGTGACGAAGTTTTGGAAAACAGAGAAACTTAGCCCGAGGTACTGAGCGCTTTGATCCTTTGGAGGATAGGCCAGTTGCTTATATGTTAGCATTTGCCGTCCGACTTAGAGGCAAGACGTCCGCCTTTCGTTGCTATGATCGAAAATATCTGAGATCCATCCAGAGATTTTGGAACCAAGCAATAATGTAAATATGGTAAGTCAGGAGAAAGAGTTCGAGCAATGTACGAGGGTACCACTAATAAGGGAAGAAGCGAGCATGGTAAGAGAATGTGTTGATCATTTCTTTTGTAAAGTGGCGCAGGGAATATCTTTTAGACTCATGGGAGCTTTTGTTATGCTAAGAGGTGATTCCTCGCGACTTGGATTTAGTAATCAAGGTGTGTTATTTTGTGGCCGTGTGTGGCATTGGCAACTTGTTATGTTAAGAGGAACTTATCGTTATCTCAGATCGGTATGAACATTCGGACGCATGTTTCTGGCGAGGAGAATGTTATACCCGTATTTCCGCAGTATGTACGTGAGGACGACGCATTTAAAGTTTAAGCCTTAAGATAGGCAAGGTCGAAATTTGTGCACAACCCCTAAAAGAATTGTTTTCCGACTAAACGCTTTCCAAACTTTGCGAGGAAAATTACGGCCATGACTTTAATAATTTTTATGGATTTTTCCGAGAGATGAAATATTTTGGATCAACGAGAGGCTTACACTTGTCACCTCAAGTTGGCGGAAGTTGATGGACGATGTGGGCACGCTTTCCATGTTTTGTTGCCTAAAACTGGGTCAATGTTTGAGCGATTTGTGAGTAGATGGCTGTGGTGCACTTGTGCAACTCCACACCCTCCACTTGCCCACCACTTGTCTTGATCTTCGCCATCAAGGCCCTATAAATACCCCCTTAGTCAAGACTTCTTCCTCCACTCCACACTTTCTAAGTCTTGAAATCCTCTCCCCTTTGTAAGGCTTTCGCCCAAGCCTCCTCCTCTCGCAGGCCTTTGGCCGAGAAATACCCCTCTCGAGTGTTGTTCTCGTAAAATACCCTCCCCTTGGTAGAAAAGTATTCTCCAAGTATTGTTACTATTCCAAAATACCTTAGCCTTATACCTTGTAGTATTCCAAAGTTACCTATATACGCAGAGTCTAAATACTACCTTATGTCCTTTTTGTCTCAAACCGAAACCCTAAGGAAAATCTTCATAGCTTGGTCAAGTGCTAAGTAGGTTGTTTGGGAACTTCTAAGGGTTGTTTGGAGCGGGTCGAGCACCTGCAGTGAGCTAAACGTTGCTCAGATCGACATTTAAACTTGGATAATTTTAGGCTTATCGAGGTAAATACTCTTGTCTTCTATTGTAATTGGAAATTACATATCGTAGTTGTATAGAAATGAATATAAGATACATGAAGGATATTACAAAGAGAATTGAATTGAAATCACATCGTAAGAATATTAAAGAAGGCATTGAATTACATAGATCGCATTTACAAGAGACTTGTGTAGTTTAACGCAGTGAAGTCGCCCAATTTTCCGTAGAATAGAGAAGCCTCGCTAGAATATTCTACAGTAGTTCAGACATTGATAGACGATATGGCCTTTATAGGTTGAACGCTCATGCAGTAGCATGTTCTACTGAAGGTAGATAAGGCTAGTCGTTATAAGCCGTGAGCGCTTTGCTAATCGTCGATAATCGCCGTAAGGTATGTGATTCTTCCTATCCTCTTGAGCATGATATTTTGAAAAGAATATATATAGTACGATAGACGACGTGTTAATCGAATGTGGTTTTACTGATGTCTTTGACTCGAGTCTAAATAATAAGAATCAAGTATTTCAAAAGAATTAAGAATCGCTTTTGAAAGAAGAGTAATACTTGGTTTTAAAAGCTAAGAGTTATACTAGCTTTACGGGAAGTTAGGTATAACGACTTAAGAGTGATAAAAGGAACTACATTTAATTGTTTTATGAAAGCCTTGTATGGATTTAAATGAGAATAAGTATCGAACAAACCATCACAAATACTAATAAAGGGAAATGTATCGACTAATTAAGTATTATGAAAACCAAGAGAAAACTCCATCCGCATGTGCTAAGACGAGAAAAATGATATTACATTTCCTAGATCATGGTCGCTAATAAGATTGTTATGAACAAGAATAATCTACTCACACATAAGGCATATGTTTCTCAAATTGTTTTAAAAGAGAATTATATTATTAAGTGATTAAGACTATGAACTACTTAACCTTTCAAAATAAGAAACTTGAGCATTTGAAATTAGGCAAACTTGAACGCTTGGAAAATAATGTTGTTACTTGATTTTACAAAGGGAAGTGTTTTGGTTTACTTAAAAAGATAGTCACTCTATTTTTATACTACGTATCAGGTGACTTTTGTGAAAGAAACTGATCTTTTAAAGAGTTAATGATGAAGTACTTTGGGGATAAAAACCCGAACTTGTTAACATAAAGTAGAAAGTACCTCGTGTGAATAACTTGATTGTGTTGGTTTGTCATAGCCTTGTAATACTTTCTTGTTGATTTGATAAGTAAACATGTTTAGATGCTACGGTGTTAGTATCTTGTGATGCTTGTGTAAAGGGGTTTCGATCGTGCTTATGTTGTTTAACGATAAGCCGTTATGATAGTATTGTACCACTCACCTCTCGACATGATACGGGGTTGTCGCCTCCGACGCGGTATACCTCGTGCACCGGGACTATGATTCGAGAATACTCACGCGTCCAGGACCCATGCGAGCTACGAGTTCCGTGTTAGCGCGCGGCCTATATGGCCACGCGGCATGCGCCACACGCATCGTCCAGACGACGCCGGAGTAGCTACTCGACGCGGAATACCTCACGCAGCCTACGCGTGGCCCATGCGAGTCGCGGAAGTTCCGGATTTGACGCGCACATTGATATCGAGGGCGAGTGGCCCACTTCGATCATATGGCGCGCCTAGAAAGACCTCGTGATACGCTTTTATGGCATTGTTGGTACTGGGTTTTAGTAGTCGCCATGCCTTCGCATTTACCCCGCACGGTTTTATTATGACACAGCGGACCTCGTGTTCACGTATTCTCGTGCTTTTATATCATGATCGC
This sequence comes from Przewalskia tangutica, assembly GCA_029844215.1. Taxonomy (NCBI): domain Eukaryota; kingdom Viridiplantae; phylum Streptophyta; class Magnoliopsida; order Solanales; family Solanaceae; genus Przewalskia; species Przewalskia tangutica. Next base: position 80,802 of record JAQGDG010000433.1, read on the forward strand.
CTCAGCGAGGAAGGTATTCCACGCATGATTGATGTTGCTGGCGAGACCCATAGTTATATTTGAGTGACGACTTTGAGGGCGCGAGTCCCCGACTGACACGATCGCTATTTATTTTTGAATCGTAGTTTGGTTATCATACATGTCTCTCGCTTATATAGACTACTATGATTTCATTTACAATATTTTCGCCACATACTTGTACCGACTTCCTTCGGGCCGATTCATGCCGCAGTAGGTACACCGCCGATCCTCGCCTGTGGTCAGCGCCGTTGGGAAGCTCCGCTTCTCCGAGGCTTATCAGCCGTATAGTCCTCGTCAGATGTACTTACATTCGTGGTATGGCGGCCATGTCCCGCCATTGTTGTTATAACATTCTGCAGGTCCGTAGTATCGCCAGGCGTAGTTGGTAAAAGCGGATGTAATCGTCGTTCAAGTTTTTTATATATACGCCGGGCGGCAATTTTTTTCTCGCTTAAACTGCTTTCACTTCATATTATTTCATGTCTTGTTTAATATTCCGCCGACACTGATGTATGTCTACTGGTGCCCGTAAGGCACCAACACGGTCTAACGGTCGTGACATACACGCTTACAATACGTGTAAAATTCCGCCCCACAATTAATAATGGCGAAGTTCCATATTCAAGCCATTCTCAACAACAACCAACAATTCAAAGTCTTTTCCAATCCTTTTCCAATTCCAAGTTCTAAGGTCTAACATGTTATATAGTCATAAACAACTTCAACAACTACAATTTCCTTCTTTATACAACATGCGACGACTTAAACTATTAATCGACTTGAATTGTAATCTTAATGCTAAACATGCTAGTTTTCGGATTAGGGTTCCAATAGTCAATACACTTATCAAACTTCATACTATATAACTCATGCTTGCTAATATCCATAGCTACAACAACAAGTAATCTTAATTACAAAAACGACAAGATTATACCTTTACAAGCCCTTAAAATTCCAAGATTCAAAGTCGCTACTTAGCAATTCTTAGCTCCTTTCCTTATGTTCCAATCCGCCTAAGCACTCCTTAGAAGACTATGAAGAACCCATCTTCAAGTTCCAACTTCAAAGTCAAGAACTCCTTAAGTTTCCGCCATGACTAATACGAAACGCTGCTTTTTCCAAATCTTTCTATCGAGATATCCTTACAATACCCTTAGGGACATTGGGTTTAAGTCTTGTGAACAAAGGATCAAAACTACAAATTTTTCTCATGGGAACGGTGAACCCGAGAGGTCTTCGCAAGAACAACAATGTGTGATTTTTCTCAAGTGTTTAAGACTAGTCCTGCCACGACCAACCCGCGGATCGTGCCTTACCCGCACCCAAGTAGACATACATCGAGTAATCACTTAATATAAAACAAGACATGAAATAATATGAAGTGTAAAACAGCTTTATTCGAGAAAAGTTGCCTTTTACGCATATATATATAACTTGAAACCGAATAGCTATATCCCTTTACAAACTCGCCACAACAAAGATTCATGCACTTAAGAATGTTAACAACAATGGCGGGACAGGTTCGCCATACCCTCAATGTAAGTACCTACAACGACAGTGGACTATACCACCGATAAGCTCTCCGAGAAACGGAGCTTCCCAACCCGAATCAGGACTCCTACGAGCGAGGATCAACAATCGTGTACTTCTACCGCGCATGAACGCAAAGACTCGGCGAGGTCAAGATAACAGTATCAAGTATGTGAAATCAAAATACTATAAATGAAATCATAATAGTCTATATAAAATGTAAGACATATATGATAACCAATTTACGATACACAATATGTAAGGCCATGTCTGCGAGGGACTCACGCCCTTAAAGTCATCACTTAAATATAACCACGGGTCTCATGCCCACAATATCAATCATGCGCCGTGGAATTTCTTCCTCACCGCCAAATTCATGATATATAAAAGCACCAAGGAATACACATGAACACCGTGTCCCACCTGCTTTACAATAAAACCGTGACGGTAAGTACAAGGCATTGCCGACTACTAAAACCCACAAGCACTAACAATGCTATAAATCAGATCACGAGGTCTTTCTAGACCGCCACATGATCGGCCGCCACTCGCCGCAGATCAATGCGCGCCTAATCCTAGAACTTCCCGCAGCCCGCATAGGCCACACACATAGCCCGCACGAGGTATTCCCGCATCGAGGGTAGCTACTCCCTAAGATCGCCCCGACTCGTAGTCCGCATGGCCACATGCATCGCAGGTATTCCCCGCACACTAACTCGAACTCGTAGCTCCGCATAGGTCCCCTGGACCCGCATGAGGTATTCTCGAATCATAGTCACACAGACTACCTTAGGTATACCCCGCATCGGGGGGCAGCTTAACCCCCGGTATCATGTCAAGAGGTGAGTGATATAATACTAACATAACGGCTTATCGCTAAACAACATAAGCACAATAAGAATAACCTCTTTACACAAACGTTACAAGATACTAACACACGTAGCATCATAACATGTTTACTTATCAAACCAACAAGAAAGTATTACAAGGCTATCACAAACCAACATAGTCAAGTTATTCACACAAGGTACTTTCTATTTCATGTCAACAAGTTTGGGTTTTTATCCCCAATAGTACTTCATACATTATCTCTTTAAAAAGATTTTGTTTCTTTCACAAGAGTCACACGATACCCGTAGTATTAAAATAGAGTGACTATCTTTTTAAGTAAACCAAAACAATTTCCCTTTTTAAAGACAAGTAACAACCTTCTTTCCAAAAGTTCAAGTTTGCCTAAGTTCAAAGACTCAAGTCTCTTATTTTCGAAAGGTTTCGTAGTTCATAGTCTTAATCACTTAATAATATAATTCTCTTTTAAAACAATTTGAGAAACATATGCCTTACGTGTGAGTAGGTTATTCTTGTTCATAACAATCTTATTAAAGCAGCCATGATCTAGGAAATGTAGTATCATTTTGTCTCATCTTAGCTTCTATGCAGATGGAGGTTTCTACTGGTTTTAATAATACTTAATTAGTCAATACATTTCCTTTTATTAGCGCTGCAGTGGTTTGTTCGATACTTATTCTCATTTCCGAACTCAATACAAGGCGTTCATAAACAATTAAGTAAACCGTTCCTTTTATCTCTCTTAATTCGTTATACCTAACTTCCCATAAAGCTAGTATAACTCTTAAGCTTTTAAAACCAAGTATTACTCTTCTTTCAAAAACGATTCTTAATTCTTTTGAAATACTTCAAGATTCTTATTATTTAGACTCAAGTCAAAAGACATCGTAGTAAAACCACGTTCAGTTAACACACGTACGTCTGCCGTACTATATATATTCATTTAAAATATCATGCTCAAGAGGATAGGAAGAATCACATACCTCGCGACGATTATCGACAATTAGCAAAACGCTCCACCGCTATAACCCGGCTAGCCTTTTCCACCTTTTAAGTAGAACATGCTACTCGCAGAACCTTCAACCTATAAAGGCCATATACGTCTATCAACGTCTAGACTACTCTATAGAATAATGTAAGCAGAGGGTTCTCTATTCTACGGAAAATCGGGCAGCACTTCCCTACCCGTTAAACTACACAAGTCTACTGTAAATACAGTCCTATGTAAGTACAATTCAATCTTCTTCTTCTTATGCCATCCTTCTATATATCTTATACTCATTTCTATACTACTACAGTATGTAATTTCCAATTACAATAGAAGGACAAGAGTATTTACCTCGGTAAGCCCAAAATTATCCAAGATTTAATGTCGATCCTGAGCAACGTTTAGCTCCTACTCTGGGCGCTCCAACCCGCTCCAAACAACCCTTAGAAGTTCTTCATACATTAAATCTTTAAAAGATACGTTACTTCAAAAGATACGTTACTTCAAAAACCACACAATACCCGTAGTATATGAACATAGAGTGATTATCTTTTTAAAGTAAATCAATTACTTCTCTTTGTAAAATCAAGTAGCAACATTCTTTTCCAATGTTCAAGTTTGCCTAATTTCCAATGTCCAAGTTTCTCATTTTAGAAAGGTTTCGTAGTTCATAGTCTTATTCATTTAAGAATATAATTCTTCTTTAAACTATCTGAGAAACATAAGCCTTATATGTGAGTAGGATATTCTTGTTTATAACAATCTTATTACAAAGAAATGCATGATCTAGAAATATCATTTTGTCTCATCTTAGCTTCTACGCAGACGTGAAGTTTCTACCGGTTTTAATAATACTTAATCACAAAACATTTCCTTTATTAACGCCGCAGTTGGTTTGTCGATACACTTTCTCGATTCAAATCAAGAAACATTCTTAAGCCGTTATACCTAACTTCCCATAAAGCTAGTATAACTCTTAAGTTTTCAAAACCAAGTATTACTTCTTCTTTCAAAATGATTCAAAATCTTTGAAATACTTCAAGTTCTTTATTAACATATAACAAGCCGCTTATAGTTCAAATCGCTTACCTTTTAAAACCACAAGTATTTTCTTACCAACATAAAGTCGTTATAACCAACTTCCCATAAAGCCGTTATAACACTTTATGTTTTAAACCAATCAAATACATTTAGCACATGTGACGCTTCACCGCATTACATAGTTCACACATATCATGCTGTAAGAGATAGGAAGAGGTTCACATACCTCGCGACGAGTATCGACTAATAGCAAAACGCCCAAGTACTTCCAACCGCTTGGCTACTCCTTAAGCCAAGTAACGTGCTACACGTAGTACTTCAACCTATAAGGCCACAAGCGCGCTTATTAGCATCAAGATCTTATCGTAGAACATTCTACGTAAAATTCGCAAAGACCTCCCCGCAACAACAGCGTAAATCTCCTCCTCTAACGGGGCCGGCTACCAAGCCAACCAGGGGGGGGTTATACATCTAACCCGAACGGGTACAATTCTACTCCACAGCACTACTACACAAGTCTACTGTAATACAGTCCCATGTAATTACGCTCAAGACTTTCTTTAAATTCAGCTTAAGTCGCAAGACATCGCCGTAAGTTTTATTCAGCTTAAGTCAAAAGACATCACGATAACTACGCTCGCTTCTATTATATAGTATACTTCAACTATATATTCAATCATGTAATTTCCAATTACAATAGAGGACAAGATAATTACCTCGATAAGCCCATAATTATCCTAACTTAAAGTCGATCCCGCAATCGCTTAGCTCCAACTCGAGCGCCCAACCCGCTCTAAACCACCCTTAGAAGTTCTAACCAACTTCTACACAATACTCCAACTGACTATGGAGATTTTCCTGTGGTTTCAAGTGACCGACTGAAGTATAATAGTATTTCTGGCTTTTCAGATAGTATAACCTGTAATACAACAAGGTATATGGCTAAGGTAATTGGGCATTATAACAATACTTGAGAGTATTTCTACACCACAAAGTGGGTATTATACTAAAGCAACAAGGCAGTGGGTACCCCACTACCACACTACTAGAGTGGGCGCTACTCTGCCAAGGGGGCCTCACGAAGTGGAGTGGGAAGGCTCTCAAGACTTAGGCATTTTGACGAAGAAGTCTTCAACCTTAGAGGGTATTTATAGCACAAGCCAAGGCCAACCAATGGCCAAGATCTAGCCAAGTGCCTAGCAAGTGTAGGCCAAGATTCACCCACGTGTCCCAACCAACTAACACACAAAATATCCTACCAACTCCCCTCTTCAATTCGCCCGCCGAGTCCTCACGCCCGCCAATGGGAGTGGTTCCAAGTGGCGCCTCTCGCTGGTCCAAAATGTTTCGCCTCTAAAAATCCGCAAAAATTAAAATGACATAGCCGGAAATTCCCTACGAAAGTCGTGGAAACGCTTCGCCGAAAAACGACTTAATCGGGTGTCAGGCACAACAATTTTCGCCAAGCCAATATTAAAAGTTTCAAATTTTTCACGCACGCCCCACGACATACTCGAAATACGGTATAACATTCTCTCCTTAGAAACATTCGCCCCGAATGTTCCTTCTAAGTCCCAAACAAACACGCGCCAAGATAGTCTTCCCTACTATACTTACGAATCAATCCCGCCACACCCGCCACGTAAAACAACTTCATAACTACCCCCATCCAAGTCCACGAGGAAAACACCTCTAATCATCACCACAAAACACTTCTCACCGGGTCTAAAATATACTTCCTTCGCACCTTCTCTTTACAAAAGAAATGATCACATCTACGCCACATACATGCTCGCTTCTCTCTTTACTCGTCAGTGATACCACTTTGTCACTTTGCCTCGAGGCATTAACCTTCTCAGCGACTCCAACAAATGGCACCACTTTTGTCACTTTGTCGCGAGCCTTGCCGACGACTAACAAATGGTACCGGCCGCCATGATCCCTGAGGATGTCGACACTCAAACTCTTACCACATTTTGATACGGCCGTGATTCAAAACTCGTTACTATTCTAACGTGGTCATCATTAACAGGAACACTGACGGATCTTTATACTTTCCCGATCATAACAAAACGAAGATCGGACGCATCGCTTCCTACGCCTGACGCAACGCTAACATAGCAACCCGCCTATCCTCACATGATCTCGTGCGGCCCAAAGTAACTCGCTAAGTTCCTCTCGCTTTCCAAATATGCCACACCCAACCCGGTGGTACTTTCAAGAAGACCGACCAACTCAACTCTGCTGCCGCCGATTATCCGCACGATTTCTCCGAGCCGCCGTAACTTCTTCTAGACAAGCTTCACTATCCACAACCACCGGAACAAGCTCAACCAACCGTTCAACCTTGTCAACATCGAACCAATCGACCAAGATCTTACACTTCCGCCTACAAGGCTTCATAAGGCGATATCCGAACACCTAAATGGTAGCTTAAACACTACCTCCACAGAGACAACAATCCCTACAACTATCCTCAAATCCAAACACCGCCCGAGGGCGAATGCGATTCTCGAGACTCACCGAAGTTCTTAACACATGCTTGGCAAAACTTCCGTAAACAAAACAGCCAGAACCTGGCTCCACTGCTCGCCATAAGGCGGCGTAGGCACCCCGCGCAGCCTACAACCTTTCGTATAACTCAACACACCGAGTAAACGGCCCCGATCAAGAACACGGCTGGCTGCTCTCATCGCCCGACCATCGGTCGAACGCATCCACGAACTCAGACACTGTTAACTAAACTTCGCCTAACACCTCACAACCCTAACACAAGCGCGACCACCACAACCCGACCCCACCACCAAACCTACCGCTGGTCGACCCACAACGTGGCCTCAACCCGACCACAACGAGCACAATACTAGCTCCCGATCCGAACAATCTCACTAATCACGCTTCAAAACCTAGCGGTCTTCTTAGCTCAACTACCCCCTTTCATTCCACACTACTAGGGACCTATCCCAACATAACTCACGTGCACTATGCACTTCCGATAAGGGTCAAACATAACACTACCCCTTTTCTCGAGATGGCCTCACCTCTAAGGTCTCTACGTAAAAAGTTCTAAGGCTCATACCTTCTCTATCCCCCAAATCTTACTTGGTTAACTAACCAAGATTTCTAATCACAATAAGCACTCATGTTATCTGAACATAACACTTAAGGTATACTCACCTTGTAACACCCCGAACCCGGGCCCGTTACTGGTGCCTTACCCCGGGCACCCTAGTGATACAACATCAGAGAAAACCAGCGGAAAATAAAACACGAGTCATGAAACGAGAGATATAATAAATAAACAGGCCAACCAAAACAGTTGCCTTCAGTATATACATAAAAACCCAAATAGCTTATCCTCAACCCCGCCCACAACAAAGGCATGCACTTAAGATTTACAACAACTATGACGGACAGTGGCTCCCGCCATACTCCGAATGTACAAGAACCTACAACTCAGTGGAAACATACCAAAGATAAGCCTCCAAGGAACGGAGTTTCCAACACGCCAAATGAGATCCTGTGAGCGGGATCCACGCATCGATGATTCTTACCGCAGATGAACGCAGCCTCAAGCGAGGTCAAGACAACAGTACTAAGTATGTGAAATCACAACATCAGAATGAAATCATAATAGCTTAAAAAGGTGAGACATGATGATAACCAAAATACAAGACGCAACATAAAAGCAAGCCAAGTCGTGACTCACGCCTCAAAGTCACCACTAAATATAACTACGGGTCTCACGCCCACAACATCCATCATGTTCGCATCACGGCCGCATGCCCTCTGATATCAGACGGTAGACATGTCCATGATGCAACACACAACAAGGCCACGCCACACGCCTAATCATCGACGGACGTGTAGATCGCCCATGTTGCGCATAACCATATATCGGTAATCAACCCGCCGCACGGGCCGCACGCCTCTAATCGTGACGGTACACACGCCCACGTGACATCAACAACAAGACAAGAATCAAAATGGAAACATACCCGCGGAATTCTCCTTCACCGCCAAAGACGCCCAAGTAAGTTCAATAAGTCAACCTACTCTATCGAGAGACACCAGAATACGTAAATACCACACTTGCACAACAAAGGCTATCATCACAAGATAGGCAAGTTTCACAACAACAAGCATAGGCAAGTTTCACAACAACAAGATAGGCAAGTTTCACAACAACAAGCATAGTAAGTTTCACAACAACTCAAAGTACTTTCATTTTACGCCAAAGTCCGGTTTTTAACCCCAAAGTACTACATACGTTAAGTTCTTTTAAAAGAGATCCATTACTTTTATAAAAGTCACCCGACACTGTAGCCTTAGAACGACCAACCCACATTCCTTTCCAAAATCAAGTAACAACATTCTTTTCCTAAGTTCCAGCTTTGCCTAGTTTCAATTACTCAAGCTTCTCATTTTCAAATGGTTTCATAGTTCATAAACTTAATCACTGATTTCTTTTTAGAACAATCGAGTAATATATGTCTCACGCGAGAGTAGGTTATTCTTGTTTACAACATTCTTATTACAAAGAAATGCGATCTAGAAAATGTAATATCATTTTGTCTCATCTTAGTTTCTACGTCATGAGGTTTCTACCGTTTTAATACGATACATCATTATTTAATACATTTTCCTTTATTAACGCCGCAGTTGGTCCTGTCGATACACATTCGATTTCCAAATCAAGAAACATTATCCCTTTAAATAAAACCAAGTACTCATTACTCACGAACGAGGTTTCACACAAACATTCACTTTAAAACAAATAAGTTAAGTCTCTATCTTATAAGATCAAGTCTCTTAACTTCTAACATCAAGAAACTATTCTTAAGCCGTTATACCTAACTTCCCATAAAGCTAGTATAACTCTTAAGTTTTCAAAACACAATACTACACTTCGCTCAAAACGATTCATAAATCTTTGAAATACTTCAAGTTTTATTATAACGCCCAAGCCGCTTATAAATCAAATCGTTATCTTTAAAACCACAACCCATTTTTCTTACCTACATAAAGTCGTTATAACCAACTTCCCATAAAGCCGTTATAACACTTTATGTTTTACAACAATCAAATATAATTAACACATGACGCTCACCGTACTACATAGTTCACACATATCATGCTGTAAGAGATATAAGAGGTTCACATACCTCGCGACGCTTGTCGCACTAATAGCAAAACGCCCAAGACTTCAACCCGCTGGCCACTCCTTAGTCCGTAAGATTACGCCACACGTAGCACTTCAACCTATAAGGCCACAAGGCGCTTTATTAACATTTAGATCTCATCGTAGAACATTCTACCAAAATTCGAAGACCTCCCCGCAACAACAGAAATCTCCTCCTCTATCGAGGCCGCTACCAAGCCAACCGTGGGTTATACATCTAACCCTAACGGTACAATTCTACCCACTGCACTACTACACAAGTCTACCGTAATACAACCCTATGTAATTACGCTCAGCTTCTTCAGCTTAAGTCGCAAGACATCATTGTAAGTATTATTCAGCTTAAGTCGCAAGACATTGCCGATAACTACGCTCAAGACTATATATAGTATACAACAACTATATATTCAACACTTATGTAATTTCCAATTACAATAGAGGGACAAGATAATTACCTCGATAAGCCCAAAATTATCCTAGTTTAAAGTCGCTTCCCGAGCAAGGTTTAGCTCCAACTCCGCGGCGCCCAACCCGCCTCCAAACTACCCTTAGAAGTTCTAACCAACTTCTACTTACAACTTCAACAACTGTGAAGATTTCTTAGGTTTCGCTTAGTGACCGAGGGAAAGTATAACGGTATTTTCTGGCTCAGATAAGTGTAACTCGGGAATACTACAAGGTATTTGGGCCAAGGTATTTGGACATTATAACAATACTAGGAGTATTTCTATACCACAACAAGTGGTATTTATACGAGACAACTAGGCAGTGGGTACCCTACCAAAGCTTCACAAAAGTGGGGTGCTCGCCAGTGGCCTTTCTCGGGGAGTGGCTTGGGACGAAAGCAAGACAAGAGTGAGGGAGTAGTTTGAGACTTAGATAGATCTCAAGTTTGGATTAAGAATGTCTTCAACTGTATGGTATTTATAGGTCGGGAAGGCCAACCAATGGCCAAGATGAAGACAAGTGCATAGCAAGTGTAAGGCCAAGATTTAGCCACGTACACCTTATCCATCTACCACACAACTTGCACAAAATATCCTACCAACTAAAGTAGCCCCAAATTGTCCCAATTGCCGCCCAAGTTTCCAATGCGAGGGTGACACACGCCACCCTCCCGTTGGTCCAAAATGTTTCGCCTCTAAAAATCCAAAATTATAAACGACATAGCCTAATTTTCCCTACGAAAGTCAGGAAACGCTTCATTTAAAAACGACTCTTTCTAAGCACTCAGGTACAAATTCAACCTCGCCTAGTCTTTAAGGCTAAAATTTTATACGCACGCCTCACGCATATACTCCGAAATACTGGTATAACATTCTCCTCCTTAGAAACATTCGTCCCGAATGTTCCTTCTCGAAATGATAACGGTAAGTTCCTTCTAACAAGTTGTCAAAGCCACACTGCCACAAACATAACACACGCTCTTCTTCCTCCTTACTCAGAAGTGCCCTCCTAACACTTGAACTCTTCTAGTATAATGCACTATACTTCACCATCATTTCGCTTCCCAAAACTGAGTCACTACCTCCAAACTTGGTCATCTTACTCACTCAATCTTCCTTAAGGCCATTCCCGCCTTCACGATCTACTGGGTCGAACGATCCACGAACTCATACGCTGGTCATTTAAACTGGGCCTAGCACCCTCGTGACTCGCCACCGCGACCACCCAGAGCCGACCCTTTCTCGAACGGACGCTGGTTGGCCCGCAACACGGCCCCAACCCGACCCACTATCGCGCCAACTCGCCTCGACACTAACAATCTTGTTAATCACATCACGAAAGCTACCACTTTCATTTACTCAACCTGTGGACTTATCACACAATACATTCTAGGCATAAAATGCACCGACAAGGATCACTTGCAAAACTTGTACTCAAAACGGCCTTACATCTAAGGTCTCTCTCAGAATATTCTAAGGTTCATCATTTTCACCCCAGCTTACCCTTTCACTAAGCATGCTTCTAAGTCACATTTTAGCACAAAGCTATCCTAACATAACACTTAACACATTATCATAACATACAAAACTCTGATGGTTAAGGATATACCAAAGTAGGCGTTCAAAGGACCGCTAGAATCGGGAACTCCCACCGCGACTTCTACCGGCTCGCGGTACGAACATTCCGCTCAAGCATGGAAGGTGAAGAACCCGCAATCGCTTCCAGAGTCCGGCTATCCTACCGCTACTCGGCCTGGACAGCTTCGCCATATGGCCCCCGCTGCCGCAAGAATAACAAGCTCCTCGTACTACGACACTTCGAATGCGGCTACTACATCGACTACACCGAGGTAGGTGATCGATTCGCCAACACCCTACTCCTCAACATTCAAGCTCGGGAGCCCCGACCGCTTCTCAATATCCTGCGGTCCCGGCGTCGCGGGGACCACTCGCAATGGCGAGGTACATAATTAGTTCGCGCCGAGGCGTCCGCCAAAGTCGCCAAAATATCCGACCGCTCGCCTTCTTCTCGCCGAAAGCGTCCACCTGCCGACCGCGCCTCGCACTCCAAGCGTACGAGCTCAACGCGGCAATGCCCATGCCCTACCAAGAGAAACACCAACAACTTCTCGCTAGGTAATCATCGAGCCTCAGAATATACTTGCACTCGATCCTCCATACTAGCTACTAATGCGAACATACCGCCAATGAGTCGAACTCACATCAGACTTCCGAATCAGACGCTCGCTTCGCCAACATCAAAAACTGTTTACCGAGCCCTCCTCATTTGCGCGAGGCAAGAAATGCGCTGCGGCGCCCCAAAACTCGCCCCAAACGGCCGGAAGTGAATGCTCCTCGAAAGCTCCCACGAAGTCAAACCAATCGATCGCAGATCACGCACCGACGCGAACTAAATGTCACGCACTCGGCCTCAAGCTCGATCACCCGTGATGATCTCTCAGAATCGACGGATGAACTCCCGCGATCATCCTCCGCCTCGACCAGAAACTCAAAGTGCTACAACTAAGAAAATCCCGTAGCCTCAAACGCTCGCCTCGCGCACTACATGCGCCGCTGAACGGAACTGGCCCACTTATCTCATATCTCGCCACAACTCGCCAATAATCGCCATCTCTCAGGACCCATCTCCCGCCTGCATCGTGGACCGAGGCTCGTATCAGAGTCTCAGCAGCCATCGCCGCGCTTAAATCGCTGAAGCCGGGCGGCGCCGCAAAACTCGCCGCTCAAGCACTACTCGTATCGACGCTCGCGCTCGCATTTCTCTCAATCCCACTAGCGCCTCCTCGGCCGCTTTGCCCTTCGCCCCGTTGCCTTTCGCAGAGGCATAACCGTAAAACGAAACACGCCGAGGGTCCAACTTACAACATGCCTCTAAGGCACGATCTCGTAACGAGAAGAATGGAAACCAATCCTAAATGTCCTATAGCCTCCCGACATAGATGTGGTGCACAACACATCGATAATCAAGACTCTACTAGACACTGCCTCAGACACTTTCCGAGGACTAATCGCTCGATACCACTTTGTAACACCCCGAACCCTGCCCATATCGTGCCTTACCCGGCACCCTAGTGATACAACATCGAGAAAACCAATGGAAAATAAAACACGAGTCATGAAACGAGAGATATAATAAATAAACAAAGCAACCAAAACAGCTTGCCTTCAAGATATACATAAAAACCCAAACAAGCTATCCTCAACCCCGCCCACAACAAAGGCATGCACTTAAGATTTACAACAACTATGACGATTGTGGCCTCGCCATACCCCGAATGTACAAGAACCTACAACTCAGTGGAAACATACCAAAGATAAGCCTCCAAGGAACTGAGCTTTCCAACACGCTCAAATGAGATCCTAGAGCGGGATCCACGATCGATGTACTCTACCATGCAGATTGAACGCAGCCCTGGCGAGGTCAAGACAACAGTACCAAGTATGTGAAACTCACAACATCAGAATGAAATCATAATAGCTTAAAAGCAGGAGACATGTATGATAACCAAAATACAAGACGCAACATAAAAGTTAGCCAAGTCGTGGACTCACGCCAAAGTCACCACTAAATATAACTACGGGTCTCACGCCCACAACATCCATCATGTTCGCATCACGGCCGCATGCCCCTAATATCGTGACGGTAGACATGTCCATGATGCAACACATAACAAGGCCGCACGGCCACATGCCCCGGACATCGTGACGGTGTAGACATCGCCCATGTTGCGCATAACCATATATCGTAATCAACCCGCCGCACGGCCGCACGCCTCTGACATCAGACGGTACACACGCCCATGTGACATCAACAACAAGACAAGAATCAAAATGGAAACATACCCGTGGAATTCTCCTTCACCGCCAAAGACGCTCCAAGTAAGTTCTCAATAAGTCAACCCTACTTATCGAGACACGCAGAATACGTAAATACCACACTTGCACAACAAAGGCTATCATCACAAGATAGGCAAGTTTCACAACAACAAGCATAGGCAAGTTTCACAACAACAAGATAGGCAAGTTTCACAACAACAAGCATAGTAAGTTTCACAACAACTCAAAGTACTTTCATTTTATGCTAAAGTCCGGTTTTTAACCCCAAAGTACTACATACGCTAAGTTCTTTAAAAGAGATCCATTACTTTTATAAAAGTCACCCGACACCTGTAGCCTTAGAATGACCAACCCACATTCCTTTCCAAAATCAAGTAACAACATTCTTTCCTAAGTTCCAGCTTGCCTAGTTTCAATTACTCAAGCTTCTCATTTTCAAATGGTTTCATAGTTCATAAACTTAATCACTTGATTTCTTTTTAGAACAATCGAGTAATATATGTCTCACGCGAGAGTAGGTTATTCTTGTTTACAACATTCTTATTACAAAGAATCATGATCTAGAAAATGTAATATCATTTTGTCTCATCTTAGTTTCTACGCAGATGAGGTTTCTACCGGTTTTAATATGATACATCATTATTTAATACATTTTCCTTTATTAACGCCGCAGTGGTCCTGTCGATACACATTCTGATTTCCAAATCAAGAAACATTATCCCTTTAAATAAAACCAAGTACTCATTACTCACGAATGAGGTTTCACACAAACATTCACTTTAAAACAAATAAGTTAAGTCTCTTATCTTATAAGATCAAGTCTCTTAACTTCTAACATCAAGAAACTATTCTTAAGCCGTTATACCTAACTTCCCATAAAGCTAGTATAACTCTTAAGTTTTCAAAACACAATACTACACTTCGCTCAAAACGATTCATAAATCTTTTGAAATACTTCAAGTTTTATTATAACGCCCCAAGCCGCTTATAAATCAAATCGTTATCTTTAAAACCACAACCCATTTTTCTTACCTACATAAAGTCGTTATAACCAACTTCCCATAAAGCCGTTATAACACTTTATGTTTTACAACAATCAAATATAATTAACACACGACGCCTCACCGCATTACATAGTTCACACATATCATGCTGTAAGAGATGCGAAGAGGTTCACATACCTCGCGACGCTGTCGACTAATAGCAAAACGCCCAAGTACTTCAACCCGCTTCTGGCCACTCCTTAGTCCGTAAGATTACGCCACACGTAGCACTTCAACCTATAAGGCCACAAGGCGCTTATTAACATTTAGATCTCATCGTAGAACATTCTACCAAAATTCGGCAAAGACCTCCCGCAACAACAGAATCTCCTCCTCTATCGAGGCCGCTACCAAGCCAACCAGTGGGTTATACATCTAACCCTAACGTACAATTCTACTCCACGGTATTACTACACAAGTCTATCGTAATACAACCCTATGTAATTACGCTGGGCAGCTTCTTCAGCTTAAGTCGCAAGACATCGCCGTAAGTATTATTCAGCTTAAGTCGCAAGACATTGCCGATAACTACGCTCAGCACTATATATAGTATACAACAACTATATATTCAACACTTATGTAATTTCCAATTACAATAGAGGACAAGATAATTACCTCGATAAGCCCAAAATTATCCTAGTTTAAAGTCGCCTCCCGAGCAAGGTTTAGCTCCAACTCCGCAAGGCCCAACCCGCCTCCAAACTACCCTTAGAAGTTCTAACTAACTTCTACTTACAACTTCAACAACTGTGAAGATTTCCTTAGGTTTCGCTTAGTGACCGAGGGAAAGTATAACGGTATTTTCTGGCTTGATAAGTGTAACTCGGGAATACTACAAGGTATTTCAGCTAAGGTATTTGGACATTATAACAATACTAGGAGTATTTCTATACCACAACAAGCGGTATTTATACGAGACAACTAGGTTAGTGGGGTACCTCTACCAAAGCTTCACAAAAGTGGGGGTGTTTCGCCAGTGGCCTTTCTCAAGTGAGTGGCTTGGGACGAAAGCAAGACAAGAGTGAGGGAGTAGTTTGAGACTTAGATAGATTGCTCAAGTTTGATTTAAGAATGTCTTCAACTGTATGGTATTTATAGGTCGTGAAGGCCAACCAATGGCCAAGACGAAGACAAGTGCATAGCAAGTGTAAGGCCAAGATTTAGCCACGTGCTACCTTATCCATCTACCACACAACTTGCACAAAATATCCTACCAACTAAAGTAGCCCCAAATTGTCCCAATTGCCGTCTTTCCAATGCGAGTGTGACACACGCCACCCTCCCGCTGGTCCAAAATGTTTCGCCTCTGAAAAATCCGCAAAATTATAAATGACATAGCCTAATTTTCCTACGAAAGCCGTGGAAACGTCATTTAAAAACGACTCTTTTCGGCACTTGTGTACAAATTCGAACCTTGTCTAGTCTTTAAGGCTAAAATTTTATACGTACGCCCTCACGTACATACTCTGGAAATACGGGGTATAACACACCTTATCACGTATACAAAGCTCTAGAGGGTTAAAGATATATCTATATCTACTGCTTCACTCCCCTTAGTCGTTCTAGTCAATCCCGCCTGCAGGCGATACTAAGGCAAGATGACGAACTACCCACCGATCATGAAGGCTAAGTCCTCCTACAAGGACATTCTCTCGACACATGGCCCTGACGGCTGCAGGTACAACAAGTACCAACTAAAAGACGACATTCCCGATGACGCCGTCACACATCGAACCTAAGCCCGGAGTTCACCAACTCGCATACTTCGAACGCCCCGAACCCCGCGAGGATCATTCTCAGACCGCGAGGTGCAAATTCGACTGGCCGCGAGGCGACTCGCCAAAGTTACCAAAGCGACCTTGCCGCTCGCCCTCTTCTACCGCCCTTCAACCCGCCGATCTCTACATCGCCTCGGCCGCGCATAAGCTCGCATACGTGCCATGCCAAGCCTAATCGAGAATTACTTGCACAACCTCTTTAGATAGTCCTCAAGACTCGCAGACATCCAGATATTCTCCGTAGCCAAATCTATACTAGTAATGTGGTCGCCTTTGCAATCTAAATTCTGCTCTGGCCGCGAATCAAGGTTCATACATCATGGCCGCAGAGGCATCGCCGCCGCCGCATTAAACTCGCGGGCTAGCGACGCCGCAGAAATCCTCGAACGGCACCTAACTCTGTGATGATCGGGCTCGCCTCAGAATTCCTCGAACTCTACTGCAGCCTCCTCCGCTTTGCCCTCCCGGCCCGGTTGCTACGCGAGGCATAACGAGCAAGTGGAAATAATTTCGCTGCAGGTCCAACTTACAACATGCCTCTAAGGCACGATCTCAGAGTGAGAAGAATAGAAACCAATCCTAAATATCCTATAGCCTCCTCGACATCGCGTGGTGCACAACACACCGATAATCAAGACTCATCGATACGGCTCAGACACTTTCCGAGGATTAATCGCTCGATACCACTTTTGTCACGACTGCTCGGCCCGTGGATCGTGCCTTACCCCGCACCCTAATGACACAACATCGTAGTAATCAGAACATAAAACACATACATGAAACAACAAGTACAAAACAATAGTCCGAGGGAAACTTGCCTTTCTAAGATATATAAATAATAACTTTTACAAATGAACGCTTAATCTTTTTACAAACCCCGCCACAACAAGATTTCATGCACTTCACGAAAGATATGACAACAACGACTAACAGTGCCCGCCATACTCGAATGTAAGCACCTACGACAACAGGACTATACCAAGATAAGCTCCTGAGAAACGGAGCTTCCTAAAAGTCAACCGCGATCCTAAGAGCGAGGATCAACGATCGCGTACTTTACCGCAGATGAACGCAGCTTCGGGCGAGGTCAAGACAACAAAAATTTGTATGTGAAACTAAAAATACCAGAATGAAATCATAATAGTCTATAAAGCAGAGACATGTATGATAACCAAACTACGCTCACAACAAATAAGCAAATATGTCAAGTCGTGACTCACGCCTCAAAGTTATCACCATAAAACCGTGACGGCAAGTACGAAGGCATAGCCGACTACTAAGACCCACGCATCAAAAATACCACAACCGTATCCCGAGGTCTTTCTAGACCGCACTACATGATCGGCCGCCACTCGCCCGCAATATCAACGGCGCGCCTATCCTCGAACTCTCGCAGCCCGCATAGGTCACACACGACCCGCATGAGGTATTCTCGAATCACGGTCCTGCATCACCGAGGTATACCTCGCATCGGGCGCAGCCTAACCCTCGGATTCGCCAGGCTCCCGCAACCCGCATAGTCTCAAAAGACCGCATAGTCTCAACAGACCGCATAGTAATCCCCGCATCAAAGCTAAACACCCGAATGATCAACTCGAGCTACCGTGACTGCATAGTCACAAGTGACCGTGACAGCCGTGAAAGACCAGATCGGCGTGGCAAGCCCTGTGATAATAAGTCGGGGTACGTGATACAATAACAAGATAACGCTTAACGCTTGACAACGTAAGCACAACAAGAGGACCCCTTACATAATAATCACAAGATACTAACACACGAAGATCCTAACACGCTACTTATCAAATCAACAAGAAGTATTACAAGCGCTATCACAAACCAATACAATCAAGTTATTCACACAAGGTACTTTCTACTAATGTTCGTATGTCACGACTGCCGGCCCGGTTCGGATCGTGCCTACCGGCACCCAAGAGTCATACATCGAGTAATCGGAAATATAAAGCAAGACATGAAACAGCTTTATAAAATAAGCATACGCTTTACGTGAGAAAACATCGCTTTCTAAGATATATATATATAATCATGGTTTAGCGCTACATCCGACATCGCATAAATACGACTCATGCACTTCTATGAAATATACAACTATGGCGACAGGGTTCCGCCATACCGATCTGCATAAAACTATCTACAACAGGAGATCATACCAAAAGTAGAGCCTCCCAAGAGACGAGCTCCCGACACCAACGTAGAGATCCTAAGGATGACGCGGATCTAAGACTGCCGCTCTTACCGCAGATGAACGCACTCCGGGCGAGGTCAAGATAACGTACTAAGTATGTGAAATCAGAAGTACTTAAATGAAATCATAACCCTTTTAAAACCAGTTTACAAATATGTATGAAGAAATCAATGAAACCGCACATATGCACATCACAAACAAGAGCAACAATAAAATCAGAATAGTCTTTTCTAGGTCGCGAATGATTCAAGCAGGCCACTCGCCTGTATTATCATTCTCGCAGCCTAACTCGACTCCTGAGTCCGCATAGGCCACTCGCACGGGCCCGCATGAGGTATAACCCCGCATCGAGGTAGCTACTCCTCGCCATCGCCCCGACTCGTCCGCACGGCCACATGCACCGCATGAGGCATAACCCCGCATACTAACTCGAACTCGTAGCCCGCATAGGCCCTCGACCCGCATGAGGTATTCTCAATCACGGTCCTGCATCACTCGAAGTCTACCCCGCACGGAGGCGCTTTAACCCCTGTGATCATCTCAAGAGGCGAGCGATAAGATACTAACATAACAACTTATCTTTAAACAACATAAGCACAAGGATACTCACCTATACAAACGCTACAAGATACTAACACACATAGCATCATATCATGTCTACTTATCAAACCATCTTATTATTCTTTTCACAATATAAGTCCGTTATAAACACATAGGCAAACTTGTTTCTTTTATCAATCTTAAGCCGTTATACTTACTTCCCATAAAGCTAGTATAACTCTTAAGCTTCGCTTTAAAACCAATTAGTTCTCTTCTATTAATATGATTCAAGAGTCTTTGAAATGTTTTCGCTTCTTTATTATTCAAAGCTTAAGCCACAGGCATCACTGTAAGTATTATTCAGCTTAAGTCAAAGACATTGCCATAGTTATTATCCAGCTTAACACACGACGCTCACCGCATTATATATATTGTAAAATATCATGCTTTAGGAAGAATCACATACCTTCTCAAAAACCACCGCCAAGTCAATATGTCGCGCACAGAGAGTCACCATAATAGTCACAGATATCTATCAAAGACTACTCAAGGTCATTCTAAACAGAGGGTTCATAATTCTACTAAGTCGCAAAGACTTCCCTACCCATGAGCTATATAAGTTCATCAGAAAACAAATTCCATGTAAGTACGCTTGATTATTCTTCTTTAAACCCTTCTACCGTGGTAACAGCTCAATTCTATTCTCATGATATTCTTCTAAGTGATTAATACTTATTCTTATACTTCTACAAGATGCATTCTCTAATACAAAAGAGGGTTAGGATTATTACCCTGTAAGCCCAATAATATCCTAGAAAGTCGCACTGAGCAAGGTTTTGCTCCTAAGTCAGATGCCCAGTTAACCTTAAGTTCTTCACAACTTCTACTAAGTACTAAGGTATTTGGGCTGTGGTATTTTGGGCATTATAACGATACAAGAAGGTAACTTTTCTACCATGAGTGGGGTAGATTTTTGGCTAGCAGTGGGGTATTCGCCATGGCCACTTAGCTATGGGAAGAGGGCTTGGACGAAATGGCTAACAAGTGAGAAGGGAGGATTTTCAAGACTTGAAAGTAATTTGTGACGAAGAACTCTTCATCTTGGGGGTATTTATAGGTCAAGAAGTGGCCAACCAATGGCCAAGATTAAGACAAGTGCAAGGCAAGTGTAAAGTAGGATTAACTATACACAAATATCCTACCAACTCCTCGACTTGTGCACAAGGCACAAAAACGTGTTCTCTATTGTTCAAATCGCCCAAACGGACGCATTTCAAGTCCATCAATCGGAGGGTGACAAGTGTCGCCTCCCGCTGGTCCAAAATGTTTCGCCTCTAAAAATCCGCAAAAATTAGAAATGGCATAGCCGAATTTACCCTACGAAGTCGTGGAAACGCTTTCGCCTGAAACGATTCTTTAGTGAGTCAGGTACAAATAAAAACGCCCAAGGCTTATCTTAAGGCTAGATTTCGCACGTATTCCCTTACGCATACTCCGAAATACGGTATAACATTCTCTCTTAGAAACATTCGTCCCGAATGTTCCTTCCCAAGACGCTTATCGGTTGCTTAAACTTGTAAATGCCACACACGCCACAGAGCAACACTTAGGCGTAAACGATAACTAAAATTTACAAGAGGAAAGTGAATTTACCGAGGTGCTGGGAATAAAGCAGGATACTTCCGCCTCATGTCCTCCCGCCTCCCACGCCATCTCCTCCCGAGCTCGCTCCGCCACAAGACTTTGACTAAGCCACGCCCCGTCCGCAGACGCTAACTCCGACGATCGACATCGCTACGGGAATCTCTCATACGATAACCCCTGGCCACCGACATCGCCAACGGGTGTACCCTAGATGGATCCCCGATACATCTCCTCAAAGATAGAT
Source organism: Przewalskia tangutica (assembly GCA_029844215.1). Lineage (NCBI taxonomy): Eukaryota > Viridiplantae > Streptophyta > Magnoliopsida > Solanales > Solanaceae > Przewalskia > Przewalskia tangutica. The sequence goes on from JAQGDG010000433.1 coordinate 102,169, forward strand.
ACGCGAAAATCGGATGATCGCCTCCAGACGGACGGCAGATTCAACTCATAGGCAACCTTGCCTACCTCGCGACAATCAAACGCCCAACGTACTGGGCCGAAGTTTCTTCTTCCCGAATCTCATCACACCCTTCATGGGTGACACCTTTAGAAAACCAAATCATGAACCTCAACTCAAGATGCCGACGACGATGATCCGTGATACGACTTCGCCGACTCGAGTCATTAATAGCCGCCTCTGATAAGCTTTACCTTATCCATCGCCGCGTACTCAACCGTCCTACTAGCCGCACTCGCCCACATCGAACCAACCTATAGGCGATCCGCACTTCCTCCCATACAAGGCCTCATAAGGCGCCATCCGAATACCGAGTGGTAGCTATTATTATACGCGAACTCAACTAGAGGCAAATGATCCTCCCAACTACCATCGGTCAATAACACAAAGCTCGCAGATATCCTCAAGAGTCCGATAGTGCGCCGCTCGTCCGTCTGCTCGCGGATGAAATGCGCACTGTGCTCACCGCCCCTAAACCCTCTCGAAGGATCTCTGCTAGCCAGAACCGGGCTCTGCCTCGATATGATCGGCAGGGACCTACGCACCGACGATCTCTGATGTAAAGTCCGCATAATCCTCACCAAAAGTCGCCCCGACGGAATAAAGTGGGCTGATTTCGCCACCGCCGACGATAACCCATATAGAATCATGTCTCCTCCGAAAGCAGGTAATCCCGTGATGAAATCCATGCTGATTACCTCCCACTTCCGTGCCCGATCTCAATCGTCGCAACAAACCACCGTGCCTCCGTGCTCTACCTTCACCGCCGACAACACGCACCGAGCTACGAACTCGCAACGCCCCTCTTCAAGCCATCACACAAATACACAGATCTAAGCGTCGTGGTACATCTTGGTCGCACTTCGACGGATAGAGTAACGCGCTACCGCTGGGCTTCCCCAAGAACTCGCCAAGTCCTCAAACATCCGAACACATACCGCTTCAAACCTTAGCACCCCATCAAAGCTACTCAAAAGCGACCCTTGCCTCACGTAAGAGTCAGATCACGATATCGAATCAAAGCCGATCTCGAATCGCTCTCTTCACCTCTCGACGACGGAAGACTCAAGAACCTCACGAACTCTAACCCCACCGCTATCGTAATCAATCAAACGGACACCAAGGCTCGCTAATCGATGCAAATCACGAACCATGTCCTCCTCTCTAGTCGCACATCCGATAGCTCCCATCGACTCTACGACTAAGAGCATCTCACAACATCGCCTTCCCGGTGGTACAGATATCAACATCGTAATCCTTAAGCAACTCTAACCACCGCCTCGCCGTAAGTTCACTCCTCCGTCAAGATATACCGAGGCTCTCGTGGTCTCAGATAAATATCCACGCCAACCCCATACAAATAGTGCCTCCAGATCTTCAAAGCGAATCACTACCGCTAACCCAAATCACAAGCGGGTAGTTCCTCCGTGTTTCTTCACCGCCGGACGCATATGCTATAACCCCGCCATGCCGCATCAACACACATCCCAACCCGATGCCCGACGATCACAATACACGACATAACCATCCGACCTCCGGAAGAGTAAGAACGGGCGGCCGCCAATCTCTTTCAAAGAATCGAAACCCCGCCACAAGCATCACCATCGAACTTGGCCGCTTCCGAGTCACTTAGTCAACGGTGCGTAGATACAAACTTCTCCACGAACCGAGCCGATAATAACTCGCAAGGCCCGTAAAATCGCGAACCTCGCTTGAGTAAGAGTTCAGGCTAAGTCCCGATCGCTTCGATTCGCCAGATCCACTAACGCCATCACCCGGCTAATATGCCCAAGAAACGCCATCAAGTCAACCAAAACTCACATTTGGAAAACTTGGCGCATAATCGCTGGTCCCGAGAATCACAAGATAGCCTCAAACGCCCGCACGCTTCTCGCCCGAGCGAATAAACCAAGATATCATCAATGAACACTATCACAAACGCGGTTCAAAATGGTTTGAACACTTGCTCATCAAATCCATGAATACCACGAGCATCGTCAACCCAAAAGACATGACCAACTCATAATGCCCGCACGTCCGAATGCACCCTGTGGACATCCACCTCTCGACACTAACTCGATGATAGCCCTAACGCAGATCAATCTGAGAAACATCTCGCGCTCGCAAATCGTCGAACAAATCATCAATCCCGGGAAGGGTATTCGTTTAATGGTCACCTTGTTCACCGCTCGTAATCAACACACATGCGCAGCTGCCCCGCCCTTCTTCTTCACGAACAATACCGCGCTTCTGCGGGAAACACTGGGCCTAATAAAGCCCTTCTCCAAAGAAATCCTCACCGTCCTTCACTTTCTCAACTGGCAGTGCCATTCTCAGACTGGCGAATGGAAATAGCCGAGTATCCGCAATATGTCAATACAAAACTCAATCTCTCTCGTGAAGGATACCCGGAGGTCATCCGGGAACACGCCTGGGAACTCACCGACACGGAATCGATCAAAATCTGCACCGCAAACTCAGATCAAACACTGAACTAGATGGTAGATATACCCTTCTCGCACCATCTTCCTAGCCTCAGGTAGGAAATAAACCTACCCCTGCGATACCGTGCTCCTCCCACTCAACAACCGGCCTCAGAAACTGGAACCGCATTACTTCTCTCTCTCAGCCTACATTGGCATAGCAAAAGCTAGCCAATCCATCCCCATAATCACGCCGGTCAATCATCTCCAACTCTATCAAGTCGCCAGGTCCGACGATCAGAACGGTCACAGACAAGCCCTATATACCCGCCGAGCTACCACCGAATCACCCATCGCGTAGCTACCGAAGTGGTCCATGGACTCGTGCTCTATCCCTATCCTACTAGCAACAAGGGGAGATATATAGACAGTAGAACCCGATCTATCAAGGCATAAACATCAAACCTGGGAACCGAGCAGTACCGTGACGACATCAAAGCGAGGCCTCCGATCCCGCTTACCGGACAGCATAGACGCGCTCAGGACCGCTAGAATCGACCCGAGCCACGACCTATGCCGCGACCGCCGACCCACGCAACCCCGCCCCGGCGAGTAATCAGTAGGAGATGATAAAGCGCAATGTAACTCGGCGCCGAGCCCTACCACCGGGCCACGCTTCGGCCGACAAGCCGCAAAGTGACTTCGCCGCCACAATCAGAATAAGCTCCAAAAGTAGTACCACACTTCCGAATGGGATCCACCGTGACGCCACACCGGGTGGTCCCGATCGCCGCACTCGCTACTCGACGCCCAAGCCCCGCCCTGGCCCGCCAAAACTCGCCGGCCGGCGACGGCAGGAGTGCTCGGGCCGGCCGTGGTGCGACCCAGATCGCCGCCGAGGCCGCCACCATGATAACCACCGTAAGACCCTCCCGCCCCGCCTTCTTCTCGCCGTCCGGCCCACTCGCCGACCTCGCGCCTCGCATCCAAGGGCGCTGAGCTCGCACGCGTAATGCCCATACCCTACCGAGAGAAACCCCGCATACGACTCGCCATATAGTCATTCAGCCCTGACATAGCGGCACCCTATCCTCCATATTCGCTACTAATGCCGGGACATATCGAGCCAATGAATCAAACTCGACATTGTACTTCGACAAGGCCCTCTCGCCTCGCAGAAAAATCTATCACCCGCGCCTCTCATCCGCGAGGCAAGAGTGAGCGAAAGCCTCCGAGAACTCATCCTGCATAGCCGGGTCACAGGTTTCCCGATAACTCCCATGAATCAACCAATCGATCGCGTATCACGCAATTTACGTGGAACCAAAGATCACTGACCGGCCTCCGACGCCCGATCACTCTCAAAATCCTTCAAGCCGACGGACGAACTCGCGATCATCCTCCGCCACCCATAAAACTCCGCTGCTACAACTCAAGAAGTCTCAGAGCCTCAAACTCTCTCGCCTCGGTGAACAACGGTACGACCGAGCCGAGCCGAATCGAATCGCCGATCCATTTCTCTCGACGCCAACTTTAGCCAAAAGTCGGGCCATCTCTCAGATTCTAACCTCCGCCCAGCCGCGGGATGCGAGGCGGGTACCGTGGTCTCGCTGGGCTGGCGGCCATGTAACTCGCTGCCTCGTATAGACGGGCTCGAGCCTCGTGGACTGGGCCGTCTCGCTAGCAGCCTCCTACGCTTTGCTCTTCTCGCCCGGCCGCTTTACGCGAGGCATAATCATACAGAAAGGAATACGTTAGAGGGGTCCAACCTATAACACGCCTTCTAAAGCACGATCTCGTAATGAGAAGAATGGAAACCAATCCTAAATATCCTATAGCCTCCTCGATTATCGCGTGGTGCACAACACACCGATAATCAAGCACTTACTAGATACGGCTCAGACACTTTCCGAGGATTAATCGCTTCGATACTACTTTTGTCACGACTGCCCGGCCCGTGGATCGTGCCTTACCGGCACCCAAGTAGTCATACATCGTAGTAATCAATGAAATATAAAGCAAGACATGAAACAGCTTTATAAAATAAGACATACGCTTTACGTGAAAACACGCTTTCTAAGATATATATATATAATCATGGTTTAGCTACATCCGACATCGCATAAATGACTACTGCACTTCTAAGGAAATATATAACTATGGCGACAGTGGTTCCCGCCATACCCTCGATCAGACAAAACTATCTACAACAGTGAGATCATACCAAAAGTAGAGCCTCCAAGAGACGGAGCTCCCGACACCAACGTAGAGATCCTAAGGACGCGGATCTAGACTGCCGCTCTTACCGCAGATGAACGCAGCCCCAAGGAGGTCAAGACAACAGTACTAAGTATGGAAATCAGAAGTACTTAAATGAAATCATAACCCTTTAAAACCAGCTTACAACATGTATGGTTAAATCAAGGAAACCGCATAAGTACTACATCACAAACAAGAGCAACAATAGTAAATCAGAATAGGTCTTTTCTAGGCCGCGAATGATTCGCAGGCCACTCGCCCATATCATTCTCGCAGTTTAACTCGACTCCCGAGTCCGCATAGGCCACTCACGGGCCCGCATGAGGTATAACCCCGCATCGAGGGTAGCTACTCCTGCATCGCCCCGACTCGCTGTCCGCACGGCCACATGCATCGCATGAGGCATAACCCCGCATACTAACTCGAACTCTCGTAGTTCGCATAGGCCCTCGACCCGCATGAGGTATTCTCGAATCACGGTCCTGCATCACCGAAGTCTACCCCGCACGGAGGGCAGCTTAACCCCTGTGATATCTCAAGAGGCGAGTGATAGTATACTAACATAACAACTTATCTTTAAACAACATAAGCACAACAAGGATACTCACCTATACAAACGCTACAAGATACTAACACACATAAGATCATATCATGTCTACTTATCAAACCATCTTATTATTCTTTTCACAATATAAGTCCGTTATAAACACATAGGCAAACTTGTTTCTTTTATCAATCTTAAGTGGTTATACTTACTTCCCATAAATCTAGTATAACTCTTAAGCTTCGCTTTAAAACCAATTAGTTCTCTTCTATTAATACGATTCAAGAGTCTTTGAAATGTTTTCGCTCTTATTATTCAAAGCTTAAGCCAGGCATCACCGTAAGTATTATTCAGCTTAAGTCAAAGACATTGCCATAGTTATTATCCGCTTAATACACGTACGCTTCACCGCATTATATATATTGTAAAATATCACGCTTTAGGAAGAATCACATACCTTCTCAAATAAAACCACCGCTAAGTCAATATGTCACGCAGAGTCACTTCATAATAGTCACAAATATCTATCAAAGACTACTCAAGGTCATTCTAAACAGAGGGTTCATAATTCTACTGAAGTCGGGCAGCACTTCCCTACCCATGAGCTATATAAGTTCATCAGGAAAACAAATTCCATGTAAGTACGCTTGATTATTCTTCTTTAAACCCTTCTACCGTGGTAATAGCTCAATTCTATTCTCATGATATTCTTCTAAGTGATTAATACTTATTCTTATACTTCTACAGATGCATTCTCTAATACAAAAGAGGGTTAGGATTATTACCCCTGAAGCCCAATAATATCCTAGAAAGTCGCTACCGAGCAAGGTTTTGCTCCTAAGTCAGATGCCCAGTTAACCTTAGAAGTTCTTCACAACTTCTACTAAGTACTAAGGTATTTGGGCTAGGTATTTTGGGCATTATAACGATACAAGAAGGTAACTTTTCTACCAAGGATGGGGTAGATTTTTGGCTAGGCTTGTGGGGTATTCGCCAAGGCCACTTAGGCTGTATGGGAAGAGGGCTCGACGAAATGGCTAACAAGTGAGAATGAGGATTTTCAAGACTTGAAAGTAATTTGTGACGAAGAACTCTTCATCTTGGGGGTATTTATAGTCGAAGTGGCCAACCAATGGCCAAGATTAAGACAAGTGCAAGGCAAGTGTAGTGAGGATTAACTATACACAAATATCCTACCAACTCTCGACTTGTGCACAAGGCACAAAAACGTGTTCTATTGTTCAAATCGCCCAAACGGACGATTTCAAGTCCATCAATCGGAGGGTGACAAGTGTCGCCTCCCGCTGGTCCAAAATGTTTCGCCTCTCTAAAAATCCGCAAAATTAGAAATGGCATAGCCGGAATTTACCCTACGAAAGTCAGGAAACGCTTCGCCTTAAAACGATTCTTTAGCCGAGTCAGGTACAAATAAAAACGCCCAAGGCTTATCTTTAAGGCTAGACTGTGACGTATTCCTTACGCATACTCCGAAATACTGTATAACAGGTACCTATTCCCAAAGTACTTCATACATTAAATCTTTAAAAGATACGCTACTTCAAAACCACACAATACCCGTAGATATGAACATAGAGTGATTATCTTTTAAAGTAAATCAATTACTTCTCTTTGTAAAATCAAGTAGCAACATTCTTTCCAATGTTCAAGTTTGCCTAATTTCCAATGTCCAAGTTTCTCATTTTAGAAAGGTTTCAGAGTTCATAGTCTTATTCATTTAAGAATATAATTCTTCTTTAAACTATCCGAGAAACATAAGCCTTATATGTGAGTAGATATTCTTGTTTATAACAATCTTATTACAAAGAAATCATGATCTAGAAATATCATTTTGTCTCATCTTAGCTTCTATGCAGATGGAAGTTTCTACCGGTTTTAATAATACTTAATCACAAAACATTTCCTTTTATTAACGCCGCAGTTGGTTTGTCGATACACTTTCCGATTTCCAAATCAAGAAACATTCTTAAGTCGTTATACCTAACTTCCCATAAAGCTAGTATAACTCTTAAGTTTTCAAAACCAAGTATTACTTCTTCTTTCAAAATGATTCAAAATCTTTGAAATACTTCAAGTTCTTTATTAACATATAACAAGCCGCTTATAGTTCAAATCGCTTACCTTTAAAACCACAAGTATTTTCTACCAACATAAAGTCGTTATAACCAACTTCCCATAAAGCCGTTATAACACTTTATGTTTTAAACCAATCAAATACATTTAGCACACGTACGCCTACCGCATTACATAGTTCACACATATCACGCTAGAAGAGATAGAAGAGGTTCACATACCTCGCGACGTGTATCGACTAATTGAAAAACGATCCAAGTAATTCCAACCGCTGGCCACTCCTTAAGCCAAGTAGAACGTGCTACACGTAGTACTTCAACCTATAAGGCCACAAGGCGCTTTATTAGCATCAAGATCTTATCGAGAACATTCTACGTAAAATTCGAAGATTCTCCCCGCAACAACAGAAATCTCCTCCTCTAACGAGGCCGCTACCAAGCCAACCAGTGCGGGTTATACATCTAACCCTAACTGTACAATTCTACTCCACTGCACTACTACACAAGTCTATCAGAATACACCCCATGTAATTACGCTCAAGACTTTCTTTAAATTCAGCTTAAGTCGCAAGACATCGCAGAAGTTTTATTCAGCTTAAGTCAAAAGACATCACGATAACTACGCTCGCCTATTATATAGTATACTTCAACTATATATTCAATCATGTAATTTCCAATTACAATAGAGGACAAGATAATTACCGATAAGCCCATAATTATCCTAGCTTAAAGTCGATCCCGGCAATCGCTTAGCTCCAACTCGAGCGCCCAACCCGCTTCTAAACCACTCTTAGAAGTTCTAACCAACTTCTACACAATACTCCAACTGACTATGGAGATTTTCCTGTGGTTTCTGCTAGTGATCGACGGAAGTATAATAGTATTTCGGCTTTTCAGATAGGTATAACCTTATAATACAACAAGGTATATGGCTAAGGTAATTGGGCATTATAACAATACTTTGAGAGTATTTCACACCACAAAGGGTATTATACTAAAGCAATAAGGCAGTGGGTACCCACGGCCACACTACTGTGAGTGGGCGCTACTCTCGCTGCCGGGCCTCACAAAAGTGCTTTAGGAAGGCTCTCAAGACTTAGGCATTTTGACGGAAGTCTTCAACCTAGAGGGTATTTATAGCACAAGCCAAGGCCAACCAATGGCCAAGATCTAGCCATGCCTAGCAGTGTAGTGGCCAAGATTCACCCACGTGTCCTTAACCAACTAACACACAAAATATCCTACCAACTCTCTTCAATTCGCCCAAGCCGAGTCCTCACGCCCGCTAACGGGAGGGTGCCTGGCGCGCCTCTCGCTGGTCCAAAATGTTTCGTTTCTAAAAATCCGCAAAAATTAAAATGACATAGCCGAAATTCCCTACGAAGTCGGAAACGCTTTCATTTAAAAACGACTTAATCGTGTCAGGCACAAATAATTTTCGCCAAGCCAATATTAAAAGTTTCAATTTTTCTACGCACGCCCCACGACATACTGAAATACGGCATAACAAAGATTCAGGCCAAGGTATTTTGAATAGTAACAATACTTGAGAATACTTTTCTACCAAGCGGTGTTTCACGAACAACACTCAAGAGTGGGGTACTTTCGCCGAGGCCTTCTGGGGAGTGGAGATCTCTGACGAGAGCTACACTCATGGGAGAGGGATTTTCAAGACTTAGAAAATGTGGAGCTGGACGGAAGTCTTCAACTCGCGGGTATTTATAGACTTTCAATGGCCAAGATTAAGGCAAGTGGAGGGCAAGTGGAGGCGAAGATTTGGACAAGTGCCTGGTCCCACCTTATCCATCTACCACACAAATATCTAGCAAACATTGACCAAATGTTTTAGGCAACAAAATGAAAAACGGCAACATTTTCGGTCTGTTGATCACTTCACTGAGGTGACAAGTGTCGCCTCTCGTTGGTCCAAAATATTTCATCTCTCGTAAAAATCCACAAAAATATAAATGTCGCAATCGTAATTTTCCTTCGCAAGGTCCAAAACGCTTCGCCTGAAAAACAATTCTTTTCGCACAGGCACAAATTTCGCCCCTTTGCCTACTTAAGGCTTAAACTTTATACGCACTCCTCACGCATATACTGGAAATACTGGTATAACATTCTCCTCCTTAGAAACATTCGCCCCGAATGCTCCTTCTCAAGACAGATAACGATCAAGTTCCTCATAGCTTAACCAGTTTGCAAATGCCACACATGGCCACAGAAAACACCCGCGCAAATACTTACATCCAAGTCCACGAGGAATCACCTCTAACTTCACAAAAGCTCCCACTTCAAGGGCTAAAAGATACTCCATTCGCACCTTTACTTCACATAAGAAATGATCACTTCTATTCTCTTAACACATGTTCACTTCTTCCCTTACTGTCAGCACTTCCTCGCACACTCGAACTCTTTCTCATAACTTACCACATTTCGCCATCGTCAGCTTTCCAAAATCTCGGTCACTATCTCCAATTTGGTCATCATTAACTGGAACACTGACGGATCTCCGATACTTTTCCAACATAGCAACAAGAAAGACCTGACGCATCGCTTCCTACGCTTGACGCAAGAATGCTAACTTATAGCAACCCGCCTATTTTACAAATGATCCAAAATGCTCAAAGTACTCGCTAAGTTTCCCGCTTAAATCTCGCCCCACCTTCCGGCGGTACCTTCAAGAAACCCACCGTCACCCTGAACTCCAAGTGCCGACGCCGATTATCCGCCTGACTTTTGTTGACTCTAAGCTGTCAATAACCTCTCCTGGATAAGCTTCACCCTATCCACCATCTGCTGAAACAAGTATGAACCAACTATCTGAACCTTGCCAACATTGAACCAATCAACCGGCAACTTACACTTCCGCCCTACGCGCGCCATAAGCGGATATCCGACATCGAAATGGTAGCTATAAACACTCTCAACAGAGGCAACAATCCTCATAGCTACCCCAAATCTAAACACCGCCCGAGGTGAATGCGACATCGAGACTCACCCGAAGTTCCTAACCCCGCTCGTAAAAACCTAAAAGAAATACAGAACTGGCTCCACCGCCTCACATAAAGTAAAAGTAGGAATCTCGTGCGCCTTACAACCTTCCCGATAAATAACATCTCGCATAACCTCTCGCCGAGTAAACGGCCCCGATCGAAAGACAAGACGGGCTGACCTCATCGCCCGACCATCGTCGAATTCATCTACGAACTCGCACGACGGTTAACTAAATACGGGCCTAGCGCCTCAGGACCCTACCACCAAGTGACCACCTCGAATCGACCCCACCACCTTACAAAGCCGCGGTTGACCCGCGACGGCCTCAATCCGACCCGCTTATCGCAAGAAAACTCTTGTTCCTCCGAATCGAACAATCTCACTAATCAAGTTACGAAACCTACTGTCATTCTTAGCTCAACTACCCTCTTTCATTTCACACTACTCGTGACTTATCACACAAACCTATCTCACGATACTATGACCCGACGAGGTCAAATAAATAAATCTTCTACTCAAGATGGCCTTGCCTCTAAGGTCTCCACGTATAAAACTCTAAGGCTCACACTTTCCCTATCCCCAATCTTATCCTTTTACCTAACCATGATTTCTATTCATAATTAACACAATGCTATCGTAACAACACTTAAGATATACTCATCTTTTCACACATACTAATCTCTGTAGGTTAAGGATATACCAGATTCATCGCTTCACTCCCTTTGTCGCTCTAATCAATCCTCGCCTGTGGGCGATACCAGTGGCGTGATTTAACTAGCCACCGATCCTCGGCGTCGAGTCTCTACATCCACTCCACCGCCTGACAATTTCTCGCAAATGGCCCCGCTGGCCGCAGCATAACAAGTCGTCAAGAAGCACGACACTCCCACAATGACACCTACCACAACGACCACAGCGCGCGGGGTGGCTCTCTCGCTAACACCCCTTCCTCTCCGACCATCAACCAGAATCGATCCGGGTAGTCGAGTCCTCCTACTTACATCCTCCTACTTGAACACTCTTCGCCATACGGCCTCGACGGCCGCAGTAAAACAAGCACCAACAAAAGATGACATCCCGGACGACGCCACACATCGTGAACACCGAGGAAAATCAACCCGGCCGCGAGCCTACGATAGCCGCAACCATAAGCTCCGAGCTCACCAACTCCGTGATACCCCGAATGTCCCAACTCGCGAGACCACTCGCATCAAGTGAGATCCATATCTCAGTCATGCCGAGGCGTTCGCCAAAGTTACCAGCGACTTCGCCGACCGCCCTCTTCTCACGATTCGTTAACCCGCCGATCCCTACGCTTGCCCCGCCGCAGATAAGCTCAGACGCAGCCATGCTCACGCTCGATCAAGAGCTACTCGCACAACCCTCCTTTAGATGATCGTCAAGGCCCGCGATAAATCGGTACATAATATACTCTCTGGTTGCTAAACCCCTAGCTAGTAACAGGCCGCTTTTCGCAATCCATACCGCCATCGGGTCATGGAACTGAATGTTCAAATCTCATGGCCGCAGTAGGAACTGATGCCGCTGCGCTTAGACTTCGCCGGGCGACGCCGCAGTAACTCCCCGAACGTAAGTACCACTCGTGATGATCGCCTCGTGCCTCGTGAATTTCTCAGATTTACTCGCAGCCTCCTACCGCTTTTCCTTCTGCCCGGCTTTCGCGCGAGGCATAATCGTAAGTGGAAAGAATTACGTTAGAGGGTCCAACTTATAACATGCCTCTAAGGCACGATCTCTGAGTGAGAAGAATGGAAACCAATCCTAAATATCCTATAACCTCCTGATTATCGTGGTGCACAACACACCGATAATCAAGACTTACTAGATACGGCTCAGACACTTTCCGAGGATTAATCGCTCGATACCATTTTTGTCACGACCAACCTGCCCGCGGATCGTGCCTTACCCCGCGCCAAGTAGACATACATCGTAGTAATCACGAATATAAAACAAGACATGAAATAATATGAAGTGTAAAACAGCTTTATTCGAGAAAAGTTGCTTACGCATATATATATAACTTGAAACCGAACAGCTATATCCTTTACAAACTCGCCACAACAAGATTACATGCACTTCTAAGAATGTTAATAACAACGGCGGATAGCTCGCCATACCCTCGAATGTAAGTACTTACAACGACAGGGACTATACTAGATAAGCTCCGAGAAACGGAGCTTCCTAACCGAATCGTGACTTACGAGCGAGGATCAACAATCGTGTATTTCTACCGCAGATGAACGCAGCTCTCGGGCGAGGTCAAGATAACAGTACCAAGTATGTGAAATCAAAATATCAGAATGAAATCATAATAGTCTATATAAAATGTAAGACATATATGATAACCAATTTACGATACACAATATGTAGCAAATATGTCAAGTCGTGACTCATGCCTTAAAGTCATCACTCAAATATAACCACGGGTCTCATGCCCACAATATCAATCACGCCCGTGAATTTCTTCCTCACCGCCAAGCCCATGATATATAAAAGCACCAAGGAATACACATGAACACCGTGTCCCACTGCGTCATAATAAAACAGACGGTAAGTACGAAGGCATAGCCGACTACTAAAACCCACAGCATCAACAATGCTATAAATCGCTTGACGAGGTCTTTCTGCATCGCCACATGATCGGCCGCCACTCGCCGCAGATCAATGCGCGCTGCTTAACTCGAACTTCCCGCAGCCCGCATAGGCCACACACATAGGCCCGCATGAGGTATTCCTCGCATCGGCGTAGCTACTCCGCATCGCCCCGACTCGTAGTCCGCACGCCACATGCACCGCATGCAGGTATTCCCCGCACACTAACTCGAACTCTCGTAGTTCGCATAGTCCCCGACCCGCATGAGGTATTCTCGAATCATAGTCACACAGCATCGCTCGAGGTATACCTCGTGACGGGGCATTTAACCCCCGGTATCATGTCAAGAGGTGAGTGATATAATACTAACATAACGACTTATCGCTAAACAACATAAGCACAATAAGAATAACCTCTTTACACAAACGTTACAAGATACTAACACACGTAGCATCATAACATGTTTACTTATCAAACCAACAAGAAAGTATTACAAGGCTATCACAAACCAACATAGTCAAGTTATTCACACAAGGTACTTTCTATTTCATGTCAACAAGTTTGGGTTTTTATCCCAATAGTACTTCATACATTATCTCTTTAAAAAGATTCTGTTTCTTTCACAAGAGTCACACGATACCCGTAGTATTAAAATAGAGTGACTATCTTTTTAAGTAAACCAAAACAATTTCCCTTTTTAAAGACAAGTAACAACCTTCTTTCCAAAAGTTCAAGTTTGCCTAAGTTCAAAGACTCAAGTCTCTTATTTTCGAAAGGTTTCGTAGTTCATAGTCTTAATCACTTAATAATATAATTCTCTTTTAAAACAATTTGAGAAACATATGCCTTACGTGTGAGTAGGTTATTCTTGTTCATAACAATCTTATTAAAGCAGCCATGATCTAGGAAATGTAGTATCATTTTGTCTCATCTTAGCTTCTATGCAGATGGAGGTTTCTACTGGTTTTAATAATATTTAATTAGTGAATACATTTCCCTTTATTAGCGCTGCAGTGGTTTGTTCGATACTTATTCTCATTTCCGAACTCAATACAAGGCGTTCATAAACAATTAAGTAAACCGTTCCTTTTATCTCTCTTAAGTCGTTATACCTAACTTCCCATAAAGCTAGTATAACTCTTAAGCTTTTAAAACCAAGTATTACTCTTCTTTCAAAAACGATTCTTAATTCTTTTGAAATACTTCAAGATTCTTATTATTTAGACTCAAGTCAAAAGACTTCGTAGTAAAACCACGTTCAGTTAACACACGTACGTCTACCGTACTATATATATTCCTTTAAAATATCATGCTCAAGAGGATAGGAAGAATCACATACCTCGCGACGATTATCGACAATTAGCAAAACGCTCCACCGCTATGACCCGGCTAGCCTTGTCCACCTTTTAAGTAGAACATGCTACTCGCAGAACCTTCAACCTATAAAGGCCATATACGTCTATCAACATCTAGACTACTCTGTAGAATAATCTAAGCAGAGGGTTCTCTATTCTACGAAAAATCGGGCAGCACTTCCCTACCCGTTAAACTACACAAGTTCATCAGAATACAAATCCCATGTAAGTACGCTCAATCTTCTTATTCTTATACCATCCTTCTATATATATTATACTCATTTCTATACTACTACAAGATGTAATTTCCAATTACAATGTAAGGACAAGAGTATTTACCTCTGAAGCCCAAAATTATCCAAGATTTAACGTCGATCATGAGCAACGCTTAACTCCTACTGGCGCCCAACCCGCTCCAAACAACCCTTAGAAGTTCTACGCAACTTCTTCTTAATACTTCAACCAATGATGAAGATTTTCCTTAGGGTTTCATTTGTGACCAAGGGAAGTATAATAGTATTTCGGCTTTTAGTATAGGTAACCTGAATACTACAAGGTATTTGGGCCAAGGTATTTTGAATAGTAACAATACTGAGAATACTTTTCTACCAAGCGTGGTGTTTCACGAGAACTACACTCAAGAGGCATCGTTATACCCGTATTTGCATATGTACGTAAGGACGTACGAGAAAAGTTTGGGCTTTAAAGTTAGGCATAGGTTTGATTTTTGTGCAAAACACCCTGCTAGAGTCGTTGACTAAACGCTTGCGATAATTCATGAAGGGAAAATTCCGGCCATGTCATTTTTAATTTTTATGATTTTTCCGAGAGATGAAGATGTTGACCAACGAGGGCGCCACTTGGCACACTCATTGGCGAAGTCGGTCAAGTGGACGATTTCAAGATAAGGTTTGGCAAGATATTTGGCGGTTTTGGCGAGTAGGACTGTGGGCACTGGGCACATCTTGGCCTCCACTTGCCCCCACTTGGCTAGATCTTGGCCCTTGGTTTCCTATAAATACCCATCCCTTTGATAAGTTTTCTTCATCCACTCCTCACTCCTCAAGTCTCAAAGCCCTCCCTTTCGTAGTGCCCTCGCCGAGTAGCACTTCTCCTGGTGTGGCCGAGACCCACCCTCATTCCTTTAGGGTTAGCTGGGTACCCCCTTGCCTTGTTGTTCTCGTAGAATACCCCCACCTTGGTAGAAATACTCCAAGTATTGTTGCTATACCAAAATACCTTAGCCAGATACCTTGTAGTATTCCAAAGATATCTCTATACGTAGAGCCCTAAATACTACCTTATGTCCTTTTGTCTCAAACTAAAACCCTAAGGAAAATCTCCATAGTTGGTCGAGTATTAAGAAGAAGTTGCGTAGAACTTCTGTGGTTGTTTGGAGCGGTCGAGCACCGAGTAGAGCTAAACGCTGCTCGTGATCGACTTTATACTTGGATAATTTTGGGCTTATCGAGGTAAATATTCTCGCCTTGTTGTAATTGGAAATTACATGTCGCATGATTATATAGTTGAAGTATACTATATATAGATATGAACATAGCTTTCATGCAATGTCTTTGACTTAAGCCCTAATAAAGAAGAGAATCAATCAGAATTACATAGATCAGACATGAGACTTGTGTGGTATTATCACAGAGTAGAATTGTATACGCCCGTTAGACGATAAACCCCGTTGGCTTCGTAGCCGCCTCGATTGAGGAGGAGATTTACGCCGCTGCAGGGAGGTGCCGCCAATTTTCTCGTAATATGGAACCGAGTGTTTAGAAGTTGATAGACGGCGGCCTATATAGTGGAAGTACTACGAGCAGAGTATGCTACTTGATGAGTGGAAAAGGCTAGCGCGGTACAAGATCGCGAGCGATTGCTTATTGTCGATAATCGTCGCGAGGTACGTGAACCTCTTCCTATCCTTTCTAGCACGATGTTTTGTAAACTATGTAGACGGAGACGCATACGTGCTAAATGAGTTTGGTTGGTTCAAAACATAGGTGTTATAATAGCTTTATGGGAAGTTAGTTATAACGACTTTATGTAAGTAACATAATGGTTTATTTATGGTGTAGTTAAGAGACTTGATCTTGAAAGATAAGAGACTTAACCTAATTGACTTGATATGTAACATTTTGCTAAAAATGTTGTAAAACCTCATTCATGAGTAATGAGTACTTGATTTTAAAAGAATAATGTTTTACCGATTTCGAAATGAGAGTAAGTATCGAATAAACCACAAAAATACCAATAAAGGGAAATGTATTGACTAATCCTAAGATTATTAAAACCAAGAGAAACCTCCATCCGCATGTAGCTAAGACGAGACAAAATGATATTACATTTCCTAGATCATGGTCATTGCTATAAGATTGTTATAAACAAGAATAACCTACTCACATATAAGGTATATGTTTCTCAAATTGTTTTAAAGGAGATTTATATTATTAAGTGATTAATACTACGAACTACAAAACCTTTCAAAATGAGAAACTGAGTAATTGAAATTAGGCAAACTTGAACGCTTGGAAAAGAAGGTTGTTACTTGATTTTACAAAGAGTAGTGTTTTGAATTACATAAAAGATAGTCACTCTATTTTTATACTACGTATTGTGTGACTTTTATGAAAGGAAGGATCTTTAAAGATTTAATGTATGTAAGTACTTTGGGGATAAAACCCGAACTTGTTAACATAAAGAAGAAAGTACCTTGTGTGAATAACTTGATTGTATTGGTTTGTGATAGCCTTGTAATACCTTCTTGTTGATTTGATAAGTAAACATATTAGGATGCTACGTTGTTAGTATTTTGTTATGTTTGTGTAGGGTTTCTTGTCAGGCTTATGTTGTTTAACCAGAAGTCGCTATGCTAGTATTACATCACTCACCTCGACATGTTTCCGGGTTGTCATCCCACGCGGGTACTCAAAGTGTCCGTGTGACCTATGATTCGAGAATACCTTATACGGTCCGCTGTGGCCTACGCGAGCTACGAGAGTTCCGTGTTAGCGCGGCGCCTTTATGGTCACGCGGTCTACGCGCTACGCGATCGCGAGTCCGTGACGCCGGAGTAGCACCGATGCGGAATACCTCACGCGGCCATCGAGTGGCCTACGCGAGTCGCGGAAGTTCGAGGCTAGACGCACACATTAGATATCATGCGCGAAAGGCCGCCTTTTGATCATGTGACGGCTAGACAGATCTCATGATACGCTTTATGACCTTGCTTGTACCGTGGTTTTAGTAGCTCGCTATGCCTTCGCATTTACCCCGTGACGGTTTTATGACGACACAGCGGACCCGTGTTCACGTATTCCTCGTGCCGCTTATATCATAGATCGCCAAGAGAAGGTATTCCACGCATGATTGATGTTGTGGGCGAGACCCATTGTTATATTTGAGTGATGACTTTGAGGGCGAGTCCCCGACTCTGACATGATCGCTATTTATCAGGAATCGTAGTTTGGTTATCATACATGTCTCCCGCTTTATATAGACTACTATGATTTCATTTACGATCTTCGCCACATACTTGTACCAGATCGACTCCTTCGGGCCGCTCATGCCGCAGTCGAGGTACACCGCCGCTGACCCTAAGCTCTCGTGGTCACAGTCGCAAATGGGAAGCTCCATTTCTGAGGCTTATCATCGTATAGTCCCCGTCGTGGTGCCATATTCGTGGTATGGCGGGCCCCGTCCCGCCATTGTTGTCATGCCACTCTGTGAGGTCCAGAGTACACGCTGGGCGATTTGTAAGTGGATGTAGTCGTCGATTTAAGTTTTCATATATACATGCCGAAAGGCAATTTTTCTCATATTATTATTTCATACTTTATGTTATTTCATGTTATTGTTTTATATTCCGCTGACACTGATGTCAGATCACTAGGGTGCTCGGTAGCACTACCACGCCCGGTTCGGTCGTGACAGTACTTTCGCCGAGGCCTTCTCGCGGGAGGGAGCTCTGACGAGAGCTACACTAAGGAGAGAGATTTTCAAGACTTAGAAAACGTGGAGCGGACTAAGAAGTCTTCAACCTGGCATGGTATTTATAGACTTTCAATGGCCAAGATTAAGGCAAGTGGAGGGCAAGTGGTGAAGATTTGGACAAGTGTGTGGGTCCCACCTTATCCATCTACCACACAAATATCTAGCAAACATTGACCAAATGTTTTAGGCAACAAAAATGAAAAAAACGTGCAACATTTTCGTCCATTTGACCGCCCACTTGAGGGTGACAAGTGTCGCCCTCTCGTTGGTCCAAAATATTTCATCTCTCGGAAAAATCCGCAAAAAATATAAATGTCGCAACCGTAATTTTCCCTTCGCAAGGTCCGAAAAACGCTTCATTTAAAAACAATTCTTTTCGCTAGGCACAAATTTCGCCCCTTTGCCTACTTAAGGCTTAAACTTTTATACGCACGCCTCACGCATATACTGAAATACTGGTATAACATAGTCTTGCACTAGTAGTGTTTATATAACACATCGATGGCTTAGATTATCACAATCGCGTGGCTAGATGCAGGATCATTAATTAAATAGCCAGTGTACAAGCCGACTCGTCAACAATCTCAAGCTCAAGACTTATCTTCCAAGATGGTCAATGACCATTTTACCCTTACTAATTTCGACTAAGACCATGCGGGGTGCCACGTGTCGCCTCTCATTCGCTCATAAAATTTTGTAACCTCGCGGCCCCACAAACGTAAAATTCTCTGGGCCCCACGTGACAAAAATCCAGAAAATAAATTTCCATAAGGTTAAGAGTTCCATACTCTTCAAATAATGCATTTTGAGAATCCACCTCATCAATCGAACAATTTTTCTTTCCGACGTTTCTAAGATTTTCCGCTTAAAACAATTCTTCCTTTCGTACTAATTTCCAAGTCTCGATTCCTCACGCATATCTCTCTTATACAAGTACTCGACTTACTGGTGTAACATTTATCCCCTTCTTTACTTATTATTATTACATGGAGAGATTGTTAATCGCGCCCGCTTTGGGCGTGCTATCCCCTTCTTTAATTTTCGGGTTATTTCACCATTTGACGGCATATTGGCTATCAAGTATCGGTCTTGATAAAGGTGGAGAATTGAGTAAAACTAAAGTGCTGCCCAATGTTTCAGAATAAGAGAAGTCTTACATAGAAAATCCTACTAAAAACTGAGTCGATAGCGTGTTTTGACTATTATAGTTGACATCACGCGATATATCCGACTTGGCAAGTGGATTTAGCCGAGGATGTATGTGAACCTCTTCCTATCTTTTCTAGCATGATATTTGTGAAATATATATAGTACGGTGGACGTACGTGTGTTAAACTAAATTTGGATTTACTTTGATGTGTTCGACTTCGAAGTTCTAAATAATAAGAATCTTAATATTTCAAAAAGAGTTATGAATCATTTTTCGGAAGAAAAGTAAGACTTGGTTTTAAATAAAAAGCTTAAGTGTTATACTAGATTTATGGGAAGTTGTTACACCCCGTAGTTCAGCCATGCGATGGGTGCGCATTTGCAGGAGTAAGATTTAAAATTTTCAGCCGTAGGTTGACGGATTGTTTCGACGGTTACGACCGCTACATCGAGAATTCCTGGCGTTTCAAAGGCCCAGTGCGTAGTTCGCCGAGTCTAGTTTCAACGCAATCGACCGCTCGCCGATAGGACGCCTGAGTAGAAAGTTATGGGAGTTACAAGTTCGCGCAATGGGCGTAGGTGTTTCGCCAGTGTTACGTGGCCGCGCGCCGGATGCAGGCCGCGTGCGGCTATTCGAGGGGTCGCTGAAGTTAGAGCCGCGCGCCAGAGGGCTGGCCGCGCGGAAGTTCCGGAAGTCAGAAGTTTCCAACAGCGCGCCGAGGCGAATTTCGCGAAAACCGAGGAAATCGATTTTCTTCTTTAAAAAGGCCATGGAGGGCGACAAGGTCCCCCAATCTGATTTTTGTATGTTTTATATTGACCAAGTCTTGAAGACTTGGTCATCTTTAAGACTTTCCTCTCTGCTGTTAGAGCTCACTTTCTAGAATTCCAAGAGGAATTCAAAGCTTAGGAAACATCCGAAAAGCGTGGCAAGAATGAAGCTTCAGGCTAGCTTATCAAAAGCTAGGTGGTGGTGTTCTTGGAAAAGAGGCTAACGAATTTGTTGGAATATTTGGCTAGGATTTAAGGTAACGATTCCTTCTCCCTTTGTTGGTTTTTAGTGTCGTGGAAGAAGGAAGATTTTGTAGTCGAAAATATCGCTTTAGAAGAATCGCATGTAAGAGATATAGTCGATGTGAAAGAATTGGTTAAGAAGATATTATGAGCATGTCAGAGCCTAGAAACTACCTTAAATTTGTTAAGTGAATCATTGTACCTATCAGAATTTTACACACCCAAGTTTAGGTGTAATCCTCGAGATGTTTGGATTGTCAGCCTAAGATACGGCGCTTGGATATTGAATTCGCCTTGAAAAGGTGGCAAAGTATGTAGAAACAAAGGAAACGCCTAATTTTCCATAGAATTTAGTGGCTTTGAACTTAGATTATTTCTACATTGCTTGAGGTTAATAATAAGCGATACGGCCATTATAGGTTCAAGTACTAAGTATAGCGATTCTACTTCAAGGATGGAATAGCTATCGCGGAAGTACTTTGGGGCATTTTGCTACTTGTCGATAATCGTCGCGAGGTATGCGAACCTCTTCCTTCTTTTGGCACGATTCTATGTATGGAATATACACGTAGTAAAAGCAAGAGGCTTCAAGTATTTCAAAGCTACGTGATTTGATTTGAAAGTATAAGTCCCTCGTTATAAAAGGAATGAACTTGTCTAAGACATAAAGAGTTATAACGCTTTATGGGAAGTTGGTTATAATAAATTTATAAGATTAAAAGAATGGTTTTCTTCAAGAATGTAAGCAAAGAAATGATTTGAAATAAAGGCGGCAAATTGTTTTAAAGCGTACCAATCGCTTAAGGTTTTTTTTTTAAGAAAGAAGTCACTTGATTTGTAGTTCGTAATCAGATTTCTAAAAGGTATTGTGACTTGTCTTGAAAAGATATGACTCGATACTACGCTTGTTAGTATCTTGGAAGTTTTATTTGAAAAAGAGTCTTTCCAAAGCGAGTAGAGGTGCGTAGTACGTCAAGTTAAATTTCTGATTCTATACGACCTACCGTGTCCCGATCGGGGCCGGAAGTATACCTTACGGGCAGACTATGTGATCTTACCGCCCCCGTGATCGGGCCGCAAGATACCTTACGGGCAGACTCAGGACCTTACCGCTGCCCCGTGATCGGGCCAGCAAGATACCTTTACGGGCTGACTACGTGACCTCACCGCGTCCCGATCGGGCCGAGAAGATACCTTTACGGGCAGACTACGCGACCTTACCGCCCCGTGATCGGGTCGGGCAAGATACCTTACGGCCGCACTAGGCGATTTTACCGCCCCAGAACGGGCCGCAATATATCTTTACGGGCGCACTACGTGATTTTATCGCGCCCCGCTTGGGTCGGCAGATAGGCGCCCCTCCACGGCGGCCGGATTATGTTATGCGAGGAAAGTAAGTTATATGGTAATGAACTTGATGATTTTCCTAAGTACGTACGTAAGAAAGCGACTATAACTTTTATTGAAATGGGAAAAGATAATGAGGTACGATTAAGTTCACGAGACGGTAATGACACGGTAGTTCTGTATTTACTTCTTTACACTTACCGCCATGCTTTTATACGTATATGTTTTAATTGTTGTACCTTACTCGCTCCATATTCGCACTGTTAGATCGACTTCTTCTGGGCCGCTCATGCCCGCAGTATTAGGTACAGAGGTCATGATCCTCGCTCTTATGATTTCTGCTCGCTGGGGAAAAGCTCCATTTGCTCCGAGGCTTATCTCTTGGTACACGCTTTCCTAAGGTTGTAGATTCATGTATATTCAGGTATGGCGGGCCCGTCCCGCCACGCTTGTTACTCTTAGAGGTTTGTGGTCACGATGGTTTGGGTCAGTAAGAACAAGTTGCATCGCTATACTTTGATTAAGTATGTTTTATGGAAGGCACTTTATCACCGCCTGATGTTTACCTTATTATAAGTTATGTGTTATGTATGTTCCACGCCGCTATTCTCCTCGATGTATACGATGTGGTACCCGATAGGTACTACCGCCGCCCCGGTCGGGTCGCGATGTGGTTAGGTATAACGACTTAAGAAAGATAAGGAAAACGGCTTATTATTTGTTTATCAAACGCTTGAAATAATGTTTGAAAGTATGATAAGTTGGTTTGATAAACATGTCATGACGTCATGCGTGTCAAGATCTTGGCAACTTTCGCGATGTTTGTGTAAAGGAGGTTATTCTTGTCAGGCTTACGTTGTCTAACGATAAGTCGCCAGGTTCGATTCGCGTGTTTGTGTAAAGAGATTATCCTTGTCAGGCTTATGTTGTTTAACGATAAGCCGTGGTGTTAGTATTATATCATTTACGCCCCGACTTGTTATGACGTCGGGGTTGTCGCTCGATGCGAGGAATACCTCACGCGTCCGTGAGACCTACGCGAGTCACGGAGTTCCGTGATTGTGCGCGGAATACCTACGCGTCTACGTGGCTACGCGACTACGGAGTCCGTGATCGACGCCAAGATTAGCTACCCTCGATGCGAGGAATACCTCACGCGCCTAGGTGGCCTACGCGATCATGAGTCCAGATTAGGCACGCATAATGATACTACGGGCGATCGCCTCGCTTTGATCATTCGCGCCTAGAAAAGACCAAATACATTATATCTATTATTACTCTTGTTTGTGATGTGGCACTATGCGCAATAACTTGGTTTGTTTCGCATATTTGTAATTGGTTTTAAAATGTTATGGTTATATTTGAGTAATGACTCGGGGCGCGAGTCCTCGACTTGACATGATCACAGCATATCGTATATCGTGAAATTGGTTATCATATATGTCTCTGCTTTATATAGACTATTATGATTTCACTTACGATTTTCGCCACATACTTGGTACCGTTGCATCGACCTCCTTCGTGGGCCGCGCTCACGCCGCAAGTAAGGGAAAATGTGGTGGATCCTCGCCTTAGGATCTTTACTCGTGTCGTGAGCTCCATTTCTCCGAGGCTCGACTTTTGGTACGGTTCTCCCCGGTATTGTAGATGTTTTATACATTCAGGGTACGACGGCCCCGTCCACATGTTTACGCCTTCTGTAGGTCCGTAGTCATATTGTAATGTTGGGATGTAACTGCTCACTGGTATTTATATATACGTCGAAGACTACTTTTCTTCGATAGTCCGTTTACTCTTTATCGTTTCATGTCTTTGTTTTACATTCCGCTGGTTACTCTGATGTATGTCTACTTGGGTGCCCGGGTAAGGCACCGCCACGTCGAACGGGTCGTGATATCACAGGTCTCTCCCATAACTCCGCTTCGTCGTAGCCCTGCAACATCAGGTACACATAATTTGCCCTCATACCGCAGCACATCATCAGTGGTCACCTCAAATAATGCCTTATACTTTCGGAGAGCTGCATCCCTATACCATGCCAGAACAGGATCATCATACTGACGTCTCTTTACCTCTTCCACGATAGAGAACTCATCAACTTCCCGAATAAGAACCCCACTATCTCCTGAATCCGCCAACCGGACTCCAAGACTAGCTAGCCTGTGTATCTTACGAACCATCTCCCTATTGTCTGGCTGCACATCTGACAAGCTACCCATGGATCTACGGCTAAGAGCATCTGCCACAACATTGGCTTTCCCCAGGTGGTACAAGATATACACATTATAATCCTTTATCAACTCTAGCCACCGTCTCTACCGTAGGTTCAACTCGTTATGCTTAAAGATATACTGAAGACTCTTGTGATCCGTATAAAATATCAACATGAACCTCATACAAATAATGTCTCCAAATATTCAAGGCATGAATCACCGCTGCTAGCTCCAAATCATGAGTGTGATAATTCTTTTCATATTTCCTGAGCTGTCGGGAGGCATAAGATATAACTTTGCCATGCTGCATCAACACACAACCTAGCCCAATACCTGAAGCATCACAATAAATGACATAACCCTCCGATCCCTCGGGAAGAGTCAGAACTGGAGCCATTGTCAACTTATCCTTTAACAACTGGAAACTATGCTCATAGTGCACGGCCCACCGGAACTTAGCCGCTCGAAAGTTAGCTCGGCCAAAGGAGCTGAGATCGAGGCAAACTTCTTCACAAACCTCCTGTAATACCCTGCTAGTCCCAAAAATCGCATACCTCGCAGGTGCAAGAGGTCCGCCAAGTCTTCACCGTCTCTATCTTCTGTGTATCCACCCGAATTCCATCAGCCCCGATAATATGCCCTAAAAATGCCACTGAGGCCAACCAAAATTCACACTTGGAGAACTTGGCATACAACTGATGGTGCCGATGACTGGCATCGCCTCAAACGGTCCGCATGCCTCGCTCGAATGGGAATAAACCAAGATGTCATCAATGAATACAATGACGAATATGTCTAAGAACGTCCTGAATACCGGGTTCATTAAATCCATGAACACTGCTGGAGCATTGGTCAGTCCAAAAGACATCACCCTAAACTCATAATGTCCATATCGGGTTCTGAATACTGTCTTTGGAATATCTGTCTCCCTTACCCGCACCTGATGATAACCTGACCGCAAATCTATCTTCGAGAAGCACTTAGCACCCTGCAACTGGTCAAATAAATCATCAATCCTGGGAAGGGGATATCTGTTCTTGATGGTTACCTTATTCAGCTGTCTATAGTCAATACACATTCGCAGCGAATCATCTTTCTTCTTCACAAATAATACTGGTGCTCCCCAAAGAGATGTACTAGGCCTAATAAAGCCTTTCTCCAACAAGTCCCGCAGCTGCTCCTTCAACTCCTTCAGTTCTGCAGGTGTCATTCTATAAGGAGGAATGGATATGTCGTACCGACAATACCTCTACACCAAATCTATCTCCGCTCTAGAAGACTGAATATCATCTGGGAATACATCCGGAAACTCACTAAATATCGGAACTTACTAAAGAGCCGGTACCTCCGCTTCTGTATCATGCACCCAAACCAAATTGTTACACCCCGTAATTCCAGGACTTGAATAAGAGAATAGACGGGAGATCTCATGACTTAAATTGAACGAAAGAAGGAAATTTATTTCCTAAGGAAAAATCATCCGAACCTCGGGACGGAAAGTTGTTCGTTAACGAATCGGGTTCTCGAGTCGTTAATCGAGACGCTTAGAATTTATCAGAACTACTAAGTTTATTTACGTATTCGATACGGTGGCCCACCCGAGAAATTTTACGTTTTTGTGGGGCCCACGAGGTTTCCGATATTTTGACCAATTATGGAAATTTCGGGAAATGAAACATTATGGACGAATGGGAGGGTGACACGTGTCACACCCTCCACAATTGGGCTTGGACGAAAATTGGCAAGATAGGGCCAAGTCTTGAAAGGCCAAGGCATGACATTATTGACCAAGTCAATGAGCCCACATAGTTTGATATTTTAAATGAATTCATCCAAGCCACACAAATGTTCTAATCTAGACCCTTGAATGTAGTTTATATGTACACTAGTAGTGCAAGACTTTGTCATTCTCAACATTTAGAAAAAATTGAATCTTGTTCTTGTTCCTTTACGGCTCACTAAGATCGTGCCCTTAGTAACAATTGAACCAACTATGAAGATTTTCTGTGGTTTCGCTTGTGACTAAAGGAATATAGTAGTATTTCCTGCTCTTAGTATAGAGGTAACTATGGAATATTACAAGGTATTTGGGCTAAGGTATTTGGAATAGTAACAATACTGAGAATACTTTTCTACCAACGGGGTATTTCGACGAGGCAACCAGGAAGTGGTGTTTTACTGAGAGCTTTCCTATGGGGAGAGTTTGGACGAAAGCTTCTCAAAGGGGAGAGGGATTTTGAGACTTGGAAATTGTTTTCAGGACGAAGAAGTCTGCACAAGATGGGTATTTATAGAACCACCAAGGGCCAAGATTAAAACAAATGGAGGGTGAAGATTTGGATCCATGTGAAGTATGAGGTCTTCCAACCAAGTGTCCACCACAATGTTGGGACATATGTCCACCACAACCTTGGGACATATGTCCCCCACAACAATGAGCCATGTGGCCTTCCACTAGCAACAAAAAACGTCCACAAGGCCCCCTACCTACCCCCACTCACCCAAAGAAATATCTTCCAAGACTTGACCATTTGACCTTGTCCACTTGGACAACATTTCGTCCAACCCATGCCAACTAAGGGTGACACATGTCGCCCTCCTATTGGTCCAAAATATTTCGTCTCTCGGAAAAATCCGTAATCGGTTAAAATATTAAAAACGTAGAATTTCCTCTCAAGGTTCGGAATCTTTTCCGTCGAAAGTTCACAATTTCAATCTTAACCTAATTAGGGTTTGTACAAATGTACGTACGTCCTCACATAGATACTCTGTAAATACGGGGTATAACATTGGTTATTGAATTCGGCCTTGAAAAAGGTGGCAAAGTTTGTAGAAACAAAGGAAGTGCTGCCCAATTTTCCGTAGAATTTAGTGACTTTGCACTTGGAATATTTTATGTTTGAAGTAAGAAGTTAATAGACGTACTATGGTCATTATAGGTTGACATACTACGCACGCACGATCGACTTAGCAAAGTGGATTAAACCAAGAGGTATGTGGAACTTTCTTATCTCTCGAGCATGAACAAGTTGTAAATGTATAGTACTAGACGCATAAGATTTTGACAATCTAGTCCATTTGATATCCTCGCTTATTTTAATAATGTCCAAATTGGTCGAGTTAGGAATTAACTCACTTGTTTAAATTTTAAGGATATCTTGGTTTTCAAAAGTTAAGAGACTTTAAGTATGTCAAAGTATTTTTGATACTTGTTTTGTTGGAAAGTTTGCCTCTTGGTTTAACGAAGAATGTAAGTTTTATGTATAAAGCTAGTATAACGCTTTATGAGAAGTTGGTTATAATAGCTTTATGGAAGGTTAAAAAGAGTGATTTACTCTAAGTAATTTAAGTATGATAAATGTCTTGAAATAGTGAAAGGCAAATTGATTTAAAGGCATCAATTGCTTAAAGTTTTAAAATAAAGAAGTCACTGATTTAGAAGCCTATAATTGTATTTCTAAAAGGTATTGTGACTTGTCTTGAAAAGTAGTTATGACTTGATACTACGGTTATTAGTATCTTCGAAGTTTTATATGGAAAAGAGTCATTTTGAAAGAGTGGAAGTATGTAGTACTTTGGGTTAAATTCCCGGATTTTTATAATGACATGTTAGTGCCTTAAGTAAACTAAAATGAGAGTGTATATGAATAAGGCTAATAAGAAGTTAGGGGGATTTCTTAACTTGCTTATTTATCAGATGATGTTCTAAGTGTTTATGTTACGTATGATGCTCAGAGTGTTTATGTTATGTATGATGCTTCCATAGGGCTTATGTTATGTACGATGGCCTTGAGTTAGGGTAAGAGTATAAACGTGGTAAACCCCAAGACGTTATACCACCGCCTGTGGTAAGAGTATAAACGGCGGGTAAACCCCAAGACATTATACCACCGCTTCCGCGGATTTGCTACCCATGACGCGAGGTATACCTCACGCGTAGTCCTTATGGCTTACGCGGTGAAATAGTCCCACGCGGGCGTATAGCCTACGCGAGGAATACCACGCGTCCACATGACTCCATGTGGGTGAAATAGTCCCGCGAGTAGGATTGCTTAACGATACCGCGCGGTGGTCCCGCTTGATCGTGAGCTTCCTATTTTTATGTTGTAAGATACTCTGATTACTCTCATTGTTAGTAAGGCACGCATCGTTAATCGAGTTATCATACTTGTCTCCGCTTTATTATAGACTTATGATTTTATTACAATACTTTCTGCTTTCACATATTTGGTACATTGCATCGACTCCTTCGGCCGCTCATGCCGCAGTAGAGTATACAGTAGCTGATCCTCACTTTTAGGATCGCTGATTCACCGCTGAGAAGCTCAATTACTCCGCAGGCTTATCCTCGCTATGGCCGGTTGTTGTACATTCAGTGGTACGGCGGGCCGTCCGTCACTTGTTATTCTGAGGTCTCAGAGTCACATTTGTGGATCGGGTTGTAAAGAAAGAAAATGTACTGCTTTATTACGTGATAGCTTACTAAGGTGGCCTTATCGCTAGCCTGTTATTTTATGTTTAAGCATTTTATAAGTTGTGTATGTTTCACGCTATTCTCTCGACGTATATCAAAGCGGTGCCTGTGCAGGCACCAGCCGCCCGGCCTGGTCGTGACAAAAATCAGATCAAAGCGCTAGTCCTCTGAAAGTGTCTACAGCCGATATACCCCAGATTTGCAGTATGTACGCAGGGACGACGAGAAAAGTTTGAACTTTAAAGAGGCTCGCCGAATTATTTTGTGCACAACACCCGACAGAGTCGCTTTTCGACTAAACGCTTTACAAGACTTCGCGGCGGAAAATTCGCTATGTCATTTCTAATTTTTATGGATTTTTCCGAGAGACGAATGTTTTGGATCAACGAGAGGCGACACTTGTCACCCTCTAATCGAGGATGTCACAGAAGTGGCCGAAAGCGTGGCCTTGTTTGTCAAGTAGTTGTAGGATATTTTGTGGGTAGATGGATAAGGTACACTGGGTGAATCCTAGCCCTACACTTGCCTTGCACTTGGCATGATCTCGCCATCGTTGGCCTTGCTTGACCTATAAATACCCCTTTGAAGACTTATTCATCCTAAAATAATTTCTAAGTCTAGAAATCCTCCTCCCCTCTCAGAAGTTGTTCTCGCCCCCTTGCGAGGCTTTAGCCGAGACCACACCCCCTAGTGGCCATAGTGGGTACCCCTTGCCTTGTTGTTTTCGTAAAATACACCCCTCTCGTAGAAATACTCTCCAAGTATCATATATACCAAAATACTCGCCCTAATACCTTGTAGTATTCCAAGGTTATACCTATACTAAAAGC
The DNA here is from genome assembly GCA_029844215.1 of Przewalskia tangutica. Taxonomy (NCBI): domain Eukaryota; kingdom Viridiplantae; phylum Streptophyta; class Magnoliopsida; order Solanales; family Solanaceae; genus Przewalskia; species Przewalskia tangutica. Next base: position 131,531 of record JAQGDG010000433.1, read on the forward strand.
CCGTAAATACTGTTATACTTCCCGTCAATACTAAACCGAACCCTAAGGAAAATCTTCAGCTTGGTTGAAGGATTTATAAAGAAGTTGCGTAACTTCTGTTGTTCGAGCGTCGAGCACCCGAGTGAGCTGCTGCTCAGATCGACATTTATACTTGGATAATTATGGGCTTATCGAGGTAAATACTCGACCTTCCATTGTAATTGGAAATTACATATCGTAGTTGTATAAATGAATATAAGATTCATAAGAGAATTGAACTGTAATAGAAGGATATTACGTAAAAGACTTGAATCGAATCGCATCGTAAGAATAATTCAGAGTAGTCTAGTCATTGATAGACTTGTGTAACCTTTATAGGTTGAATGTTCCATGAGTAGCACGTGCTACTTGAAAGACGGAAAAGGCTAGCCGTTATACCGTGAGCGCTTTTGCTAATAGTCGATAAATCGTCACGAGGTATGTGATTCTTCCTATCCTCTCGAGCATGATATTTTAAAAGAATATATACATAGTACTAGACGACGTGTTAACCGAATAATAATTACGCAATGTCTCCTGACTTAAGCCCGAATAATAATTACTGCAATGTCTTTTGACTTAAGCCCGACAATCTTGAAGTATTTCAAAAGAATACTTAATCATTTTAATGTAAGAGTAATACTTGGCTTTAAAAGCTAAGAGTTATACTAGCTTTACGGAAGTTAGGTATAACGGCTTAAGAGGGATAAAAGAATGATTTATTGATTTAAGAAGTTAAGAGACTTGATCTTAAAAGATAAGAGACTTGACTTAATTGAATTTTGTTAAAAGTGTGAAACCTCATTCGTGAGTAATGAGTACTTGGTTTTCAAAAGGAATAATGTTTTACCGATTTGTAAATCGTAATAAGTATCGAACAAACCACAACAAATACGCTTAATAAAGTGGAAATGTTTTGACTAATAAAGTATTATTAAAACCAAGAGAAACTACCATCCGCATGTAAGCTAAGACGACAAAATGATATTACATTTCCTAGATCACGGTCATTGTATCAAGATTGTTATGAACAAGAATAACCTACTCACATAAGGTATATGTTTCTCAAATTGTTTTAAAGGATTAAAACTATGAACTACTAAACCTTTGAAAATGAGAAACTCGAGTAATTGAAATTAGGCAAACTTGAACGCTTGAAAAAGAATGTTACTTGATTTTACAAAGAGAAGTGTTTTGATTTACTTCAAAAGATAATCGCCTATTTTTTATATACTACGTATCGTGTGACTTTTGTGAAAGTAACGTGTCTTTTAAAGAGTTAATGTATGAAGTACTTTGGGGATAAAAACCCGATCTTGTTAATCATATAGTAGAAAGTACCTCGTGTGAATAACTTGATTGTGTTGGTTTGTGATAGCCTTGTAATACTTTCTTGTCGATTTGTTACAAACATGCTGCGATGCTACGCTGTTAGTATCTTGTGATGTTTGTGTAGCGGGTTTCTCGATTGTGCTTATGTTCTTTAAACGATAAGTTGTTACGTTAGTATCAGATCACCCATGATTCGGGTTAAGATGCCCTCCGACGCGGTAGACTCAAAGCGGTCCGTGACCTATGATTCGAGAATACCTTACGCTGGTCTGGGGTTTGCGCGAATCGCGGAGTTCCGTGTTAGCGCGCGCCTTTGTGGTCATGCGGTTCATGTGGCTACGCGACGGCGAGTCCAGACGCCGGGAGTAGCTACCGATGCGGAATACCTCACGCGCCATCGAGTGGCCCATGCGAGCTACGGAAGTTCTGGCTAGACGCGCACATTAGATATCGCGCGAAAGGCCAACTTTGATCATGCGACGGCCAGACGCATCATGATACACTTTATGACCTTGTTGTATCGTGGGTTTTAGTAGTCGGCCATGCCTTCGCATTTACCCCGCACGGTTTTATGATGACACAGCGGGACCGTGTTCACGTATTCTCGTGCTTTTATATCATGTATCGCCAGCCGGCGGGCGTATTCCACGCATGATTGATGCCGGGCGCGAGACCCATTGTTATATTCGAGTGATGACTTCGAGGCGCGAGTCCTCGACTTGACATGATCGCCTATTTATCAGGAATCGTAGTTTGCTATCATACATGTCTCCCGCTTTATATGATCGCTATGATTTTATTTACGTATTTTCGCCACATACTTGGTACTGCCATCGACCTCCTTCGGGCCGCGCTCATGCCGCAGTCGAGGTACACCGCCGCTGATCCTAGCTCGTGGTCACAGCTGCTTGGGAAGCCCGCTTTCTCCGAGGCTTATCACCGTATAGTCCCCGTCGTAGTAGGTGCCATATTCGTGGTACGGCGGCCCCGCCCCGCCATCGTGGTCACGCCACTCTTAGAGGTCCGTAGTATCGCTGCGCGTAGTTGTGCTGGATGTAATCGCTCGATTTAATTGATTTATATATACGCCGAAGGCAAGTTTTCTCAGACATCGTTTACTTCATAATATTTTCATGTCTTGTTTTATGTTCCACGACACTGATGTATCGCTACTGGTGCCCGTAAGGCACCACCACGGCTCGTTCGGTCGTGACAGCATCGTTCTAGTAGTCTTGATTATCATTGTGTTGTGCACCACATCTATAATCGTGAGGTCAGCAGACATTTATGTTATACCGTATTTCCAGCAGTATGCACGTAGGACGCACGAAAATTTGAACTTTTACATAGGTCGCCGAATTGACTTGGTTCACAACTCCCGATTAGAGTCGCCGACTAAACGCTTTCACCTTCGTAGGAAAATTCCGCTATGACTTTTTAATTTTTGCCGATTTTTCCGAGGACATAACATTTTCGATCAACGGTAGGCGATGTGTCACCCTGCCGGGCAACAGAGCGTTTTTGGCTAGCACGCTTAGCATTTTAGTTGCCAAAAATGTTTGGTCAATGTCTAGATATTTTGTGTGGATGATGACCAAGTGGGACCCACACAACACATGGCTAAATCTACACCTTACACTTGCCTTGCACTTGGCATAATTCGCCATCGGTTCGTCTTCACTGACCTATAAATACCCCTTTGCGATTTAACTTCTTCATCCACTCTTCACTTGTTCTAAGTCTTGGAAACCCTCTCCTCCCTCTTGTTGACTCTCGCCCAAGAGCCCTCTCCTTGTAAAGGCCTTTCGTCAAACCCTCTCCTCATGAGGTTTAGCCGAGAACACCCCCTCTCTCGAGTGTTGTTCTCGTAATATACCCCCTCTTGGTAGAAATACTCTCAAAAGTATTGTTATAATGCCCAAATTACCTTAGCCATATACCTTGTAGTATTCTAAAGTTATACCTATACAAAAGCCCGTAAATACTATTATACTTCCCTTCACTACAAACCGAAACCCTAAGGAAAATCTCCATAGTTAGTTGAGTAATAAGTAGGTTGGTTAGAACTTCTATGGTTGTTTGGAGCGGCCTGAGCACACTGAGTAGAGCTAAACCTTGCTTAGGATCGACATTTAAACTCTGATAATTATGGGCTTATCAAGGTAATTATCTTCGCTTCCTATTGTAATTGGAAATTACATGCTGATAGAATATATAGTTGAAGTATACTATATATGAACTGAACGAAGTTATCGGCAATGTCTTTTGACTTAAGCCCAATAATAAGAAACCTTTTCGAAAGAAGAGGCAATCAGATGCATAGGATCAGACATGAGACTTGTGTAATTTTTCTCGCGAGGTAGAATTGTGCACGCCCGCTTAGACGTATAACCCCCGGTTGGCTTCAGCCTACTTCGATAGAGGGGAGATTTACGCCGTGGCGTGGGGAGGCGCCGAATTTTTCAGAATGTTCTACGACGAGATCTTAATGTTAATAAGCGCCTGTGGCCTTATAGGTCAAGTACCACGCAGTGGCGCGATTTACTTGGCTTAAGGAGTAGCCAACGGTTGGAAGTACTTGAGCGTTTTGCTATTAGTCGATACTGCCGCGAGGTATGCGAACCCTTCCTATCTCTTCTAGATGATACGTGGAACTATGTAGCACGAGACGACATATGCTAAAATGTATTTGATTGTTTAAAACATAAAGTGTTATAACGCTTTATGGGAAGTTGGTTATAATTTTTACGTTGGTAAGAAAATACTTCTGGTTTTTAAAAGGTAAATCGATTTGAACTATAACTGCTTGTTATGTGTTAATAAAGAACTTGAAGTATTTCAAAAGATTTTTGAATCATTTCGAAAGAAGAAGTAATACTTGGTTTTGAAACTTAAGAGTTATACTAGCTTTACGGGAAGTTAGGTATAACGGCTTAAGAATGTTTTATCGATTTCGAAATCGAACGTGTATCGACAAACCATCGCAAATGCTAATAAAAGGAAATGTTTTGACAGATTAAGTATTATTAAAACCAAGAGAAACTTCCATCCGCATGTAAGCTAAGATGAGACAAAATGATATTTCCTGCATCATGGTCAGAATAAGATTGTTATAAACAAGAATATCCTACTCACATATAAGGCTTATGTTTCGATAGTTTAAAAGAGAATTATATTCTTAAACGAATAAGACTATGAACTACTAAACCTTTCTAAAGTAAGAAACGTGAACATTTGAAATTAGGCAAACTCGACGCTTGAGAAATAATGTTGTTACTTGATTTTACAAAGAGAAGTGTTTTGCTTTACTTCAAAAGATAATCACTCTATTTTTCATATACTACTGTATCAGGTGACTTTTGTAAACGTAACGCATCTTTTAAAAGATAATGATGCAGATTGGGAATAGATACCGATCTTGTTAATCATATAATGTAATGTACCAGGTGTATAACTTGATTGTGTTGGTTTGTGATAGCCTTGTAATACCTTCGTGTTGATTTGATAAGTAATCATATTAGACGCCACGCGGTGTTAGTATTCGCGGATGTTTGTGTAAAGCCGGTTTTCCTCGATCAGGCTTAGGTTGTTTAAACGATAAACCGTTATGTTGGTATTATACCACTCACCGTGTTTCCGAGGTTGTCGCCTCCGACGCGGGTAGACTCAGCGGTCCGGGACCATGATTCGAGAATACCTCACGCGTCCCGGCCTGCGCGAACTACGAGTTCCGTGTTAGCGCGCGCCTTTACGGTCACGCGTTCATGCGGGCTACGCGATCGCGAGTCCGTGACGACGCCGGAGTAGCTACCGACGCGGGTTATACCTCATGCGCCTACGATTGGCCTACGCGAGTCGCTGAGTTCCTGGCTAGACGCGCACATTTGATATTGCGCGAGCACCAGCTTGATCATGCGACGGCCAGACAGATATCTTGATACGCTTTACGACCTTGTTAGTACCGCGCGTGTTAGTAGTCGACTATGCCTTCGCATTACCCTCGCATCGCTTTATTTGGACACAGGGACCTCTGTTCACGTGGTATTCCTCGTGCTTTTCTATCATCGATCACGGCAGCTGGGAAGGTATTCCACGCATGATTGATGTCGCGGGCGCGGCACCCATATTTATGTATTCGAGCGACGACTTCGGCGCGAGTCCTCGACTTGATATGACCGCTATTTATCAGGAATCAGAGTTTGGTTATCATACATGTCTCCGCTTTATATAGACTACTATGATTTCATTTACGTGATTTTCGCCGCATACTCTGCACTGCCAGATCGACTCCTTCGGTCGAGCGTATAAAGAGGCCGAGCTCTACCACGGAATGCACCAACCGTGGCTCCGCATGGCATGTCCCGAGAAGATGGCCGAGGGCATGCCTCGTGGATCGCAGCAGCCCGGCACCATTTGTCGGGTCGCCGAGCAAGGCTCGCGACAAAGTGAAAAAGTGGTATCGTGAGCGCTTAATCCTCTGAAAGTTGTCTACGCATCGTGATTCAAGAGTTCGATTATCGCTGTCGCGCACCACACCAATAATCGTGAGGCTATAGGATATTTAGGATTGGTTTCATTTCTTCTCACCGAGATCGTGCCTTAGAGTCAGGTTGTAAGACGGACCCTCTAACGATTTCTTCCTCACCGCTATGCTCCGCTGCAGGCAACCCGCCTGCGAGGCAAGGCACGGCGGAGCTACGAGTAGAGTTCGAGGTGGCGGTGGCACGTGCCCAATCATTACCTAGGTAGTGCTTCATTCGGGAGTTCTCACGACGCCACTAGCCCCGCAGAGTTTTAGCACGGCGCACAGCCTCATCGCGCCACGATGTTTGGACCTTCGCCCGCGACAGGAACAGAGAGAGTATGAGTATACCACGCACCACGAGTCCCGACGACTATCAAAGAGAGGGTTGTGCAAGAGTAATTCTTCAATGGGCTCGAGCATGGCTCGTGGTTGGGCTTATGCGCAGCAGCCGAGAAACGTAGCACTGACTGTTAACCAAGGACGCAGGCAGGCCAGAGCAAAGAAGCGTCCTTTGGTAACTTTCGAGGCGAGTCGCCACCAAAGAGATTAGATTATGCGATCCACCAGCGTAAAGGTCCTCCACTGTGGTTCGTGACGCTCGGGTATGCAGGAGTTGGTCGTGAGCCCGTGAGCTTCCGCTCACAAATACACGGGCGTTCCAAATGATCCGATTCGCTTTTTCTTAGTGTTCACAGCTGCGGCGCGCCATCTCAGTAATGTCGCCGCTTAGTTGGTACTTGTTGCACCATGACCGCCGTGGTCTGATGTCGAAAGAGTGTCCTCGCGAGGACTTAGCCTTCAGATCGCGGTAGTTTGTCATCTTCCTTAGCTATGCGCTCTACGCGGCGTTTGATTAGAACAACTAAGGAGTGGCAAAGAGATATAGATATATCCTTAACCCTCTGTATCAAGATGCATGATGCGCGAGTATACCTTAAGTGTTATGTTCTCGATAGCAGCGTGTTAGTTGTGATTAGAAATCAGCGGGTTAACCGTAAGAGTTCGGGGGATGAAGGCGCGAGCCTTAGAGTTTTATACGCAGAGACCTTAGAGGTAAGGCGCCATCTCGAGTGCAGGTGCAGGTTATGCTTGATCTCATCTGAGTGCTTAGTGCACGCGAGATATATCAGCGATAAGTCCCCTAGTAGTGTGGAATGAAAGAGGTAGTTTGTAACGCCCGAAACTCGGTTCGCCACCGTGCCTTACCCGGCACCCTAGTGATACAACATCGAGAAAATCAGCTAATATAAAACATGAATCATGAAACAAGAGATATCATAAATAAACAGCAACTAAACAGCTTGCCTTCAGTATATACATAAACCCGAACGCTTATCCTTTACAAACCCCGCCACAACAAAGGCATGCACTTAAGATTTATATTAACAACTATGACGGACAGGTCTTCGCCATACCCCGAATGTACAAGAACCTACAACTCAGTGGAACACATACCAAAGATAAGCCTCCACGAAACGGAGTTTCCAAAAACGTCAAACGTGATCCTACAAGGGATCGACAGCCAATGTATTTCTACTCGCAGATGAACGCACTTCAAGCGAGGTCAAGATAACAGTACCAAGTATGTGAAATCAGAAATATCAGAATGAAATCATACTAGTCTATATAAAGCAGAGACATGTATGATAACCAAACTACGCTTCACAACATAACAAAGAAGCCAAGTCGTGGACTCACGCCTCAAAGTCACCACTCAAATATAACTACGGGTCTCACGCCCACCACATCCATCATGTTCGCATCATGGCCACATGCCCCCTAATACAAAGATCGGCAGACATGTCCATGATGCAACAATAATAACAAGTGCCGCATGGCCACATGCCCCTAATACAAAGATCGCAGACATGCCCATGTAACCTCAACAACAATATACTAGTAGTCAACCCGCCGCACGCCACATGCCCCGAATACAACATCGGTAGACACGCCCATGGAATGTAAATAACCATATATCGTAATCAACCCGCCGCACGCCACGCCCCTAATATCAGACGGCAGACACGCCCACGTGACATCAATCAATAAGACAAGAATCAAAATGGAAACATACCCGGAATTCTCCATCACCGCCAAAGACGCCCAAGTAAGTTCTCAACAAGTCAACCGCCTCTATCGAGACGCCAGAATACGTAAATACCACACTTGCACAACAAAGGATATCATCACAAAGATAGGCAAGTTTCACAACAACAAGCATAGGCAAGTTAAGCATAGGCAAGTTTCACACAACTCAAGGTACTTTCATTTTATGCCAAAGTCCTGCTTTAACCCCAAAGTACTACATACGTTAAGTCCTTTAAAAGAGATCCATTACTTTATAAAAGTCACCCGATATTCGTAGATTAGAACGACTAACCCACATTCCCTTTCAAAATCAAGTAACAACATTCTTTCCTAAGTTCCAGCTTGCCTAGTTTCAATTACTCAAGTTTCTCATTTTCAGATGGTTTCATAGTTCATAAACTTAATCACTGATTTCCTTTTTGAACAATCGAGTAGGTTATTCTTGTTTACACATTCTTATTACAAAGAACATGATCTAGAAAAATGTATATCATTTTGTCTCATCTTAGTTTCTATGCATGGAGGTTTCTACCGTTTTAATACAATACATCATTATTCAATACATTTTCCTTTATTAACGCCGCAGTTGGTCCTGTCGATACACATTCTCGATTTCAAATCAAGAAACATAAAACCAAGTACTCATTACTCACGAACGAGGTTTCACACAAACATTCACATTAAAACAAATAAGTTAAGTCTCTTATCTTATAAGATCAAGTCTCTTAACTTCTAACATTAGTAAACCATTTTCTTTACCTCTTAAGACATTATACCTAACTCCCATAAAGCTAGTATAACTCTTTTTAAAACCTTTAAAACCAAGTGTTACTTCCTTCAAAACGATTTATAAACCTTTGAAATACATCAAGTTCTTTATTATAACAAGCCGCTTATAATTCACATCGCTACCTTTTAAAACCACAAAGTATTTTCTTACCTACATAAAGTCGTTATAACCAACTTCCCATAAAGCCGTTATAACACTTTTATGTTTTAAACCAATCAAATACATTTAGCACACGTGACGCCTACCGCACTACATAGTTCACACATATCATGCTGTAAGAGATAGGAAGAGGTTCACATACCGCGACGCAGCATCGACTAATAGCAAAACGCTCCAAACAATGGCCACTCCTCGCCAAGTAAATCGCGCCACACGTAGTACTTCAACCTATAAGGCCACAAGGCGCCTATTATCATCTGTATCACAACGTAATATCTCTACGTAAAATTCGCAAAGATCTCCCGCCACAACAGAAATCTCCTTCTCTATCGAGGCCGCTACCAAGCCAACTGTGGGGTTTTACACACCTAACTGACGTGTACAATTCTACTACACGTAAATACTACACAAGCCCATCAGAATACACCCCATGTAATTACAGCTCACGGGCCTAATTCTTCAGCTTAAGTCAAAAGACATTGCCACAAGACTAAGTATAGTTCTATATATAGTATACTTCAACTATATACTCTTACATGTAATTTCCAATTACAATAAGGACAAGAGTGTTTACCTCGATAAGCCCAAAATTATCCAAGTATAAAGTCGATCCCGAGCAACGCTTGGCTCCTACTCCGAGTGCTCTAATCCGCCCAAACAACCCTTAGAAGTTCTAACTAACTTCTACTCCAAAACTTCAACCAACACAAGGTTTCCTAGTGGTTTTGGCTGAGACTAAAGGACAAAAGGTAGTATTTCCGCACTTCCACGATAGAGGTAACTTTGGAATACTTCAAGGTATAAGGCTAAGGTATTTTGGGCATTATAACAATACTAGAGTGAGTATTTCAATACCACAAAGGGGATGTATTATACTAAACAACTAGGCTAGTGGGTACCCTACGCCAGACCTCACATGTGAGTGGAGACCTCTCGCCAAGCTCCACAAATGAGGGCTTGGACGAATTTCAATACACAAAGGGGGAGAGATTTCAAGACTTGAAATGATTTTGACGAAGAAAGTTCATCAACTAAGCGGGTATTTATAGCAAACCCAAAGGCCAACCAATGGCCAAGATTTAGCCAAGTGCAAGGCAAGTGTAAGGCCAAGATCAAGCCAAGTGCACCCACAAAACACTCCACCAAACAAGCCACAAAACTAGGCACAAAAGGGGGAGCCAATCGGCCAAGGCCAACCAAGGCCTCGACGCCCAAATCGCCCACCCTTCCATTTGTTTCCAATGCGGCGTGACACGCCACCCTCCCGCTGGTCCAAAATGTTTCGCCTCTAAAAATCCGCAAAATTAAAAATGACATAGCGAAATTCCCTACGAAGTCGTGGAAACGCTTCGGAAAAACGACTTAATCGCACTGCGGCCCAAATCGAATCCAATGCCTAACTTAAGGCTCACCATTTCGACGACGCCCATACGCATATACCAAAATACGGGGTATAACATTCTTCCCCCCTTAGAAACATTCGTCCCGAATGTTCCTTCTAGGTCTCAAAACAAACAGGTACCAGTATAGTCTTTACTGCTATACTTACGAAAAACGATCATGCCACACCTGGCCATAAAACACACGTTCACTTCTCCCTTCTCGTAGTACTGCCTCAACACTCAACATCGCTCTAGTATCCGCACTACACTTCACAACGCCGCTTTCCAACCCTCGAGTTCTACTCCAAACTCGGGTCATCTCACTAACCTCGATTTCTAAGGCCATTCCCGCCTTCACGAACAGATTCGATCGAACGATCTACGAACTCATACGATGGTCATCTAAACTGCCTAGCACCCTCGCGTGACCGCCACCGCGACCACCTGCAGCCGACCTTCCTCGAACGGACGCTGGTCGCCCGCAACACGCCCCAACCCGACCCAATCAGAAGGCCAACTTCCTAGTTTCTGATCCAACATTCTTACTCTACAGTCATGAAAGCTACCACTTCCATTTCACATTACCTGTGGACTGATCACACAAACATAACCCACGCACACTACGACTGATAAAGGTCAAACATAAAATAGATCTTTTATCAAGACGACCTTACCCGTAGTGTCTCAATCGCGACACGCCTAGTGGTTCATACTTACCATGACCCCATACTTAGCCTCCCAACTAACCATGTTTTCTAACTCACAATTAACACAACGCTTATTCGCACACATAGCACATAATAATGAGATCATCATATCAAAGATACCAAAACTCTGTAGGTTAAGGATATACCGGCTACCGCTTCCACTCTAATCATAGCCCACTCGCAGGCGCATAACTGTAGGCGCGATGAACCAGCCATCGATCCTCGGCGTCGAGTCACGCTCAACCTCTCTTATAAGCGCCTCTTCACACGGCCCTCGACGGCCGCAGTGAATAACAAGCTCCTCGTACTACGACACTCCCGAATGCGGCTCTACCACATCGACCACACCGAGGTAGGCGATCAGATCCGCCAACACCCCTACTCCTCGAACATCTCAAACTCGGGAGCCCCGACCGCCTCGAATATCCTGCGGTCCCGGCGTCGCGAGACCACTCAGAATGGCGAGGTACAAAACTAGTATGTCGCCGAAGCGGTCCGCTCGGCGTCGCCAAAATATCCGCCGCTTCGCCTTCTTCTCACGAAAGCGGTCCACCTGCCGACCAAGCGCCTCGCACTCCAAGCGCACGAGCTCAGATACGGCAATGTCCACGCCTACCGGGCGGAAACACCCGAACAACTCGCTAGGTAATCATCGAGCCTCAGAATATATCCACGCACTCGATCCTCCATACTAGCTACTAATGCGGAACATACCGCCAATGAGTCAACTCCACATCAGACTCCCGAATCAGACGCTCGCTCGCTCAACATCAAAAACTGTTTACCGAGCCCTCTCATCCGCGAGGCAAGAAATGTGCCGTAGCGCCTCAAAACTCATCCCAAACGGCCGGAAGCAGCATGCTCTCCCGAAAGCTCCCACGAGTCAAACCAATCGATCGGGCGTCACGCACCGACGCGAACTAAATGTCACTGCATCACTCAAGCCTCGATCACCCGTGACGATCCTCTCGGAATCGACGGATGAACTCTCGCGATCATCCTCCGCCTCGACCAGAAACTCAAAGCGGCTACAACTAAGGAAATCCCGTAGCCTCAAATCACCGCCTCAGCGCACTACAAAGCTGCTGAACTGAATCGCTGCCCACTTATCTCTCATATCCGCCACAACCCGCCAATAATCGCCATCTCTCAGGACTCATCTCCCGCCTCCGCATCGCGGACCGAGGCTCAGTATCAGAGTCTCAGCAGCCCACCGCCGCGCTTAAACTCACAGGTGCCGCGGCGCGCAAAACTCGCCGTCAAGCACTACTCGTGTCGACGCTCGCGCTCGCATTCTCAATCCCACTAGCGCCTCGCTGCTTTGCCCTTCTTCGGGCCTCGCTGCTTTTCGCAGGCATAATCGTAAAAACGGAACACGCCGAGGGTCCAACTTACAACATGTGCTCTAAGGCACGATTCGTAACGAGGAGAATGGAAACCAATCCTAAATGTCCTATAGCCTCCTGACATAGATGGTGCACAACACACCGATAATCAAGACTCTACTGTACACGTCTCAGACACTTTCCGAGGATTAATCGCTTGATACCACTTTGTAACGCCCAAACTCGGCCCGCCATCGTGCCTTACCCCGCACCCTAGTGATACAACATCGTAGAAAATCAGAATATAAAACATGAATCATGAAACAAGAGATATCATAAATAAACAAAGCAACCAAACAAATTGCCTTCAGCAGTATATACATAAACCCAACAGCTTATCCTTTACAAACCCCGCCACAACAAAGCATGCACTTAAGATTTATACAACAACTATGACGGACAGTGGCCTCGCCATACCCTCGAATGTACAAGAACCTACAACTCAGTGGAACACATACCAAAGATAAGCCTCCGACTAAACGAGCTTCCAAAACGCCAAACGTGATCCTACAAGCGGATCGACAACGCATTTCTACCGCGCAGATGAACGCAGCCCCAAGGAGGTCAAGACAACAGTACCAAGTATGTGAAATCAGAAATATCAGAATGAAATCATACTAGTCTATATAAAGCAGAGACACGATGATAACCAAACTACGCTCACAACATAACAAAGAAGCCAAGTCGTGACTCACGCCTCAAAGTCACCACTAAATATAACTACGGGTCTCACGCCCACCACATCCATCATGTTCGCATCACGCCACATGCCCCTAATACAAAGACGGTGTATATGTCCATGATGCAACACACAATAAGCGCCGCACGGCCACACGCCCCTGGACACAAAGACGTGTAGACACGCCCATGTAACCTCAATAACAATATACTAGGTAGTCAACTCCCGCCGCACGGCCACATGCCCCGAATACAACATCGTAGACATCGCCCATGGAATGTAAATAACCATATATCGTAATCAACCCGCCGCACGCCACATGCCCCTGGACATCAGACGGCAGATACGCCCATGGACATCAATCAATAAGATAAGAATCAAAATGGAAACATACCCGTGGAATTCTCCATCACCGCCAAAGACGCCCAAGTAAGTCAATCAGTCAACCGCTTCTATCGAGACGCCAGAATACGTAAATACCACACTGCACAACAAAGCGATATCATCACAAGATAGGCAAGTTTCACAACAACAAGCATAGGCAAGTTAAGCATAGGCAAGTTTCACACAACCTGCTGTACTTTCATTTTACGCCAAAGTCCGGTTTTTAACCCCAAAGTACTACATACGTTAAGTCCTTTTAAAAGAGATCCATTACTTTTATAAAAGTCACCCGATAATTCGTAGTATTAGAACGACCAACCCACATTCCCTTTCAAAATCAAGTAACAACATTCTTTTCCTAAGTTCCAGCTTTGCCTAGTTTCAATTACTCAAGTTTCTCATTTTCGACGGTTTCATAGTTCATAAACTTAATCACTGATTTCCTTTTGAACAATCGAGTAGTTATTCTTGTTTACACATTCTTATTACAGAAATGCATGATCTAGAAAATGTATATCATTTTGTCTCATCTTAGTTTCTACGCAGATTGGAGGTTTCTACCGTTTTAATACAATACATCATTATTCAATACATTTTCCTTTATTAACGCTGCAGTGGTCTGTCGATACACATTCTGATTTCCGAAATCAGTAAAACATAAAACCAAGTACTCATTACTCACGAATGAGGTTTCACACAAACATTCACATTAAAACAAATAAGTTAAGTCTCTTATCTTATAAGATCAAGTCTCTTAACTTCTAACATTAGTAAACCATTTTCTTTACCTCTTAAGACATTATACCTAACTCCCCATAAAGCTAGTATAACTCTTTTTAAAACCTTTAAAACCAAGTGTTACTCTTCCTTCAAAACGATTTATAAACCTCTTGAAATACATCAAGTTCTTTATTATAACAAGCCAGTTATAATTCACATCAGTTACCTTTTAAAACCACAAAGTATTTTCTTACCTACATAAAGTCGTTATAACCAACTTCCCATAAAGCCGTTATAACACTTTTACGTTTTAAACCAATCAAATACATTTAGCACATGTACGCTCACCGCATTACATAGTTCACACATATCATGCTAGAAGAGATAGAAGAGGTTCACATACTCGCGACGAGTATCGACTAATAGCAAAACGCTCCAAACAAATGGCTACTCCTCAAGCCAAGTAAATCGCGCCACACGTAGGTACTTCAACCTATAAGGCCACAAGGCGCCTATTATCATCTAGACCACAACGAGAATATTCTACGTAAAAATTCGGCAAAGATCTCCCTCGCCACAACAGAATCTCCTTCTCTATCGAGGCCGCCACTGCCAACCAGTGGGGTTTTACACACCTAACCAGACGGTACAACCCTACTACACAAATACTACACAAGTCTACTGTAATACACCCCATGTAATTACAGCTGGGCCTAATTCTTCAGCTTAAGTCAAAAGACATTGCCACAAGATTAAGTATAGTCTATATATAGTATACTTCAACTATATACTCTTACATGTAATTTCCAATTACAATAGAAGGATGAGTGTTTACCTCGATAAGCCCAAAATTATCCAAGTAAAAAGTCGATCCTGAGCAACGCTTGGCTCCTACTCCGAGTGCTCCAATCCGCTCCAAACAACCCTTAGAAGTTCTAACCAACTTCTACTCCAAAACTTCAACCAACAAACAAGGTTTCTTAGGGTTTCTGGGCTGAGACTAAAGTGGACAAAAGGTAGTATTTCCGCATTTCTACGATAGAGGTAACTTTGGAATACTTCAGGTATAAGGCTAAGGTATTTTGGGCATTATAACAATACTGAGGAGTATTTCAATACCACAAAGCCGGGATGTATTATACTAAACAACTAGGCTAGTGGTACCCACGGCCAGACCTCACATGGGAGGGAGACTTCTCGCCAAGCTCCACAAAGGGGGAGGCTTGACGAATTTCAATACACAAAGTGAGAGAGATTTCAAGACTGAAATGATTTTGACGAAGAAAGTTCATCAACTAAGGGGTATTTATAGCAAACCCAAAGGCCAACCAATGGCCAAGATTTAGCCAAGCGCAAGGCAAGTGTAAGGCCAAGATCGCCAAGTGCACCCACAAAACACTCCACCAAACAAGCCACAAAACTAGGCACAAAGTGGGAGCTAATCGCCAAGGCCAACCAAGGCCTCGACGCCCAAATCGCCCACCCTTCCATTTGTTTCCAATGTGGTGACATGCCACCCTCCCGCTGGTCCAAAAATGTTTCGCCTCTAAAAATCCGCAAAAATTAAAAATGACATAGCCGAAATTCCCTACGAAAGTCTGGAAACGCTTTAAAAACGACTTAATCGCACTTGTGCCCAAATCGAATCCACGCCTAACTTAAGGCTCAATTTCAGACGCACGCCCATACGCATATACCCAAAATACGGTATAACAGTGAGTTGAGCTAAGAAGACCGCCAGGTTTTCGTGAACGTGATTAGTGAGATTGTTCCTGATCGGGAGCTAGTACGCGCGCTGCTGTCGGGTTGAGGCCACGACGCGTCAACCCGCGGCAGTGCCTGCTGGCGGGCCAGGGCTGTGGTCCCGCTGGTCAGTTATGAGGGTGTTAGGCCCAAGTTTAGTTAACCAAAACGCATTTAATTGCGGACGATTCGACCAAGAATCGCCGGCGAGGTCACCGCCTTGTTTTCTAGCAAAGACCGCTTACTCTACAAAGGTTGATTTATCGTAAAGGTTGTAAGGCTGCACGGTGCCTACCTTCACCTTATGACGCATGTTGGAGCCTGTGGTACTACCGTTTTGTTTCGGAAGTTTTACCAAGCATTTGTTAAGAACTCGTAGTCTCAGACCGCATTCGCCGCCAAAGCTTGATTTCGAGGAAGTCGCTGGGATTGTTGTCTCCCGTGAGGAGTGTTTAAGCTACCATTTTAGTTTTCAATGTCGCCTTACAGCCTTGGAGGGCGAAGTGTAAGTTGCTTGGCCGATTGGTTCGATGTTTGCAAGGTGCAAATAGTTGGTTCAGCTTGTTCCACAGACCGCGGATAGGAAACCGTTTAGGAGAGGTTTTGGCACCGCAGAAATCGCGGGATAATCGGCGCGACGCTTAGAGTTCAGTCGACGGTCGGTCTTCTTGAAAGTACCACCCCGTTTGGGTGTGACGAAGTTTTGGAAAAAGAGGAACTTAGCCCGAGTTACTTGGGCCCTTTGAGTTCATGTGAAGAATAGGCCAGTCGCTTATACGTTAGCATTTGCCGTCCGACTTGTGAGGCAAAGACGTCCGGCCTTCAGATTACATGATCGGGAAAGTATCTGATCCATCCAGAGTGTTCCTACTAATGATGACCACACTAGAGATAGTAACCCCGAAGTTTTGGAACCAAGCAGATTTAAATGTGGTAAAGAGTTCGAGTGTACGATGTACTTCGTGGATCGACGCAAACGGCATCATTTGTCGCGTCACGAGTGACACTAGAACCTCGCGCAAAGTGACAAAAGTGGTATAAAGCGGAGAAACGAGCACGCATGGCGCAGCATTGATGTGATCATTTCTTTGTAAGGAGCATACGGGCGAAGTATATTTGACCCCGAGAGAGTTGTGGTTACGCAGGTGTTTCCTCGTGGACTTGGACGGAGGTATTTTACGCTGGTGTTTCGTGGGCCATGTGTGGCGTGATTGTTCTTGTAAGCATAGTAGTGAAGACTATATCGGGCGCCGCTTGTTTTGAGACTGTAAGGAACATTCGGACGCATTATTTCTACGAGGGGAGAATGTTATACCCTCGTATTTGCAGTATGTACGTATGATCGTGAGAAAATTTGAACTTTTACATAGGCTTGGCCGAATTCGACTTTGTTCACAACTCCCGAGAGACGCCGACTAAACGCTTTCATTCGTAGGAAAATTCCGCCATGACTTTTTAATTTTTATGGATTTTTCCGAGGGACGAACATTTTGGATCAACGAGGGTGACAAGTGTCACCCCAAGTGGGCGAAGCAGAGCTTTTGGCTAGCACGCTTAGCATTTTAGTTGCCAAAAATGTTTGGTCAATGTTGGCTAGATATTTTGCGTGGATGATTTCCAGTGGGACCCACACAACACATGGCTAAATCTACACCTTACACTTGCCTCTGCACTTGGCATAATCTCGCCATCGTCGGTCTTCACTTGACCCATAAATACCCCCTTTGTGATGAACTTCTTCATCCACTCTTCACTTGTTCTAAGTCTTGGAAACCCTCTCCTCCCTCTTGTCACTCGCCCAAGAGCCCTCTCCCTTGTAAAGGCCTTTGGCCTAAACCTCTCCCTTTGGGCGAGGTTTAGCCGAGAACACCCCTCTCTTCGAGTGTCGTTTCGTGTAATATACCCCTCGTAGAAATACTCTCAAAAGTATCATATAACGCCTAAATTACCTTAGCCATATACCTTGTAGTATTCTAAAGTTATACCTATACAAAAGCTCTAAATACTATTATACTTCCCTTCACTACAAACCGAAACCCTAAGGAAAATCTCCATAGTTAGTTTGAGTAATAAGTGGCTGGTTAGAACTTCTAAGGGTCATTTGAATGGGCCTGAGCACACTTAGTGAGCTAAACTCGCTTAGATCGACATTTAAACTCTGATAATTACGGGCTTATCAAGGTAATTATCTTGTTTCCTATTGTAATTGGAAATTACATGTTGATAGAATATATAGTTGAAGTATACTATATATGTAATCGAACGTAGTTATCGCAATGTCTTTTGACTTAAGCTGAATAATAAGAAACCTTCGAAAGAAGAGTGTCGAATCAGACAGACATAGGATCGTATTACGAGACTTGTGTAATTTTTCCGTGAGGTAGAATTGTGCACGCCCGCTTAGACGATAACCCCGTTGGCTTGCAGCCTCTATGGAGGGGGAGATTTACGCCGTGTGGGAGCGCGAATTTTTCTCAGAGAATGTTCTACGATGAGATCTTAATGTTATTAAGCGCTGGCCTTATAGGTTCAGTACTACGCAGTGGCGCGATTTACTTGGCTTAAGGAGTAGCCAACCCACAGTACTTGAGCGCATGCTATTAGGGTCGATACTCGCCATGAGGTATGTGAACCTCTTCCTATCTCTTCTAGCATGATATTACTATGGAACTATGTAGCACTTTAGACGCATATATGCTAAATGTATTTGATTATTTAAAACATAAAAGTTGTTATAACGGGGCTTTTACGTGGGAAGTTTCTGCTTATAATGTACTTTACGCTGGTAAGAAAATACTAAGTGGTTTTTAAAAAGTAACCGATTTGAACTATAACTATTTGTTACATGTGTTAATAAAGAACTTGAAGTATTTCAAAAGATTTTTGAATCATTTCAGTTAAGAAGTAATACTTGGTTTTTGAAAACTTCTAAGAAGTTATACTAGCTTTACGGGAAGTTAGGTATAACTAGCTTTTTAAGATCGTTTTACCCGATTTCTAAATCGAACGCGTATCGACAAACCATCATAAATAAATGCTAATAAAAGGAAATGTTTTGACATATTAAGTATTATTAAACCAAAAGCAGAAACTTCCATCCGCATGTAAGCTAAGACGGCACAAAATGATATTTCCTAGATCATGGTCATTAATAAGATTGTTATAAACAAGAATATCCTACTACCACATATAAGGCTTATGTTTTCTCGTGATAGTTTAAAAGAGAAATTATATCTCTAAATGAATAAGACTATGAACTACTTAAACCTTTCTAAAGTAAGAAACGTGAACATTTGAAATTAGGCAAACTCGACGCTTCGAGAAATAATAATGTTCGTTACTTCGATTTTACAAAGAGAAGGTTTTGCCATTTACTTCAAGATAATCACTTCTATTTTTCATATACTACTGTATTGTGTGACTTTTGTAAACGTAGAACGCACCTTTAAAAGATAATGATGCAAAGACTTCGGGGGAATAGATACTCGATCTTGTTAATCATATAATGTAACGCACTCAGCAGGTATAACTTGGATCGTGTTGGCTCCAGTGATAGCCTTCATAATACCTTCGTGTCGCATTTGATGCTGGAATCATATTGGGGACGCTACGCGGTGCTAGTATTCGCGACGCCGTGTAAAGCGGGTTTTCTCGATTGTGCTTGTGGTTGTTTTAAACGATAAACCGGTTATGTCGGGTATTATACCACTCCACCGTGTTTCCGAAAGGTTAAGCCGCTTCTCCGACGCGTAGACTCAGCGTCCGGGACCATGATTCGAGAATACCTCACGCGGTCCCGGTCGGCGCGGAACTACGAGTTCCGTGTTAGCGCCGCCTTTATGGTCACGCGTCTACGCTACGCGATCGCGAGTCCGTGATCGATGCCGGAGTAGCTACCGACGCGGGTTATACCTCACGGCCTACGAGATTGGCCTACGCGGAACAAGCCGCGGAGTTCCGTGGCTAGACGCGCATTTGATATCGCGGCGAGATCCGCCTTTGATCATGTGACGCTTCAGACAGAGTATCTTGATACGCTTTATGACCTTGTTAGTACCGCTGGTGTTAGTAGCTGGCGCCTTCGCATTTACCCTTCAGAGATCGCTTTATTTGGACACGCGGGACCCGCTGCTCACGTATTCCTTGGTGCTTTCTATCATCGATCCGGCCAAGAGCTGGGGAAGGTATTCCACGGCATGATTGACGTCATGGCGCGAGACCCATATTTATGTATTCGAGTGATTTACTTCGGGGCGCGAGTCCCCGACTGATATGATCGCTATTTATCAGAATCGTAGTTTGCTATCATACATGTCTCCCGCTTATATAGACTACTATGATTTCATTTACGTGATTTTCAGCCGTGATACTCCTGCACCGCTGTGATCGAATTTTCTGGGCCGCGCTCATGCCGCAGTAAAGGTACACCGCCGTTGATCTCGCCTAGTGGTCACAGCCGCTCGGGAAGCCCCGCCTCCGAGGCTTATTCGCATAGTCCTCGTTGTCAGAAAAAGTGCTATTCTGTGGTACGACGGCCCCGCTCCGCTGCTGTTGTCATATCATTCGTAGAGGTCTCGTAGCATCGCTACAAGGTGGTTTGTAAAGAAAGGATTAAACTGCTCATTTTGAAAGAGTTGTTATTATTATTTAGCCGAAAGGCAACTCTCTTCGATATTTCAGGTCTCAATTTATAATCGCTTCATATCTTGGTTATTTTATATATTCCATTACTCGATGTATGATCATCGTGCCCGTAAGGCACAAATACGCCCCTGTTCGTCGTGAAAATTTAGGATCGGGTTTCATTCTTCTCACTCTAAGATCGCGGCGACAGAGCCAAAGCCATGGTTAGGTCGCTCTCCAACAAAGTTACGCCGCTTGTAAATTGCGCGCACGAAACCAAAGCAGTGACTCAGAAAGAGTGACGTGGATCAGGTATCCGTGCGTAGGTAATGCTAGTAAGATAGTTGGTATCGCGGACATACAACCATATCGTGATGGCGTATTTGCGGCCACGCATACGCTGCCGGCTTAGGGAATGACTTTTAGACACCGTGGATTCGGGTAAGGACTAAATAAATAATTTCGTGAAGCGTAATGAATAAAGCAATTTGAACTCCTCATCAAGGTTACGCAGTTAATTTGAGATACCATACTAGCGATTTCGATGAAGTCAGGTGAGAACGTAATGACCCTTAAGAGGTTATAATTACGGGACTTAATTGGAAGACTATGTTAATAGACCGAGCTACGTGGTATGATTAATAAAATGGTACGGTGAGATTCGTATGGAGAGAGTACGGGCTGGTTGTTGTGGTCAAGATAACACGATTATAA